>CAUYLG010079203.1:0-72078 GCA_963573385.1 Cacajao melanocephalus | reverse complement strand
GGGCTGGCGGGGTGGGGGGCGGCGCGTGGGTGGTGCCGCGGCGCGGGGCGGTGTGGGGTGGGGGGGGGGGGGGGGGGGGGGGCGGCCTGGGGAACAGAGGAGAAGGAAATATAGAGAGAGGAGGAGGGGAATATAGGGAAGGGAAGGGAAGGGGGAAGGGGAGGGGAAGGGAAGAAGGGAGGAGTGGTGAAGGGAGGGGATGGAGGGAGCAAAGAGGAGGGGTGGGGAGGGGAGAGGAGGGCAGGGGAGGGACTTAGCCAGAGGAGCTGGCTCTGCCCCGCAATGCAGCCCATACCCTCCCTACCTTTAGTCGCATCCCAGAATACACAGGTGAAGGTCATGTTCTGAAACCAAAGAGTGGGAGTCAGGAGACAGGAAAGGGGAAGGCTGGGGGAGGGCAGGGGAAGCAGGAGGACGCTGTCCTCCCTTGGGTCCTAGCGTGAGTGTGCGTGAGGTAGAAAGCAAGCTTCACGCCCATGGGCTGCATAGAAAAATTAAGTGCATCATTTGATGAGCCATTGGCTGACTATGGTGTGGGGCTGTGGGCGGGGCGGGGGTTTGCATGTTTGCATGCATGTGCGCGTGTCGGGGAGCCTGCATGTGGAGCATGTGGAATGCCGTGTGGAAGCAGGTGGGCTTGCCAGCTCCTCATGTGTGCCTCTGTGGTGTGTGGCCTTGGACCTAGTTATGTGTATGGCCCTAATGACTCCTCCTAGGTGGCTTGGAAGGGCAGGGACAGATATGCAGTGTCCCATGCAGAGCCCATAGGCCTGGGTGTGCCCACCCACCTGTCTGCCCCACAGTGACTGCCAGGCCTGGGTGGGAGACTCACGGGAGGCGGACGCTGGTGGGAGAAGATGATCTCAAGAGGCTCGGCCAGCCTGGTGACATGCATTCGTCCCACACTCAAGCCCACCAGGCGATTGTTCAACACGCTGCTGCCATCCCCTAGGCTGAGCTGGGGGCCCTGTGACGGGGGAGATCAGGGGGCCAGGCTGTAGAAGGGGCCATCCCGACCCACCCGGGCTGGGGTTCCTAGCAGCCTCCAGGAACCCATGGCTGTTGCTTGGAGGGCAGAGTTCGAGACCAGGGGATCAGGGGGCTAAGGAGTCATGGGCAGCCTCCTCCCTGATGCTCCCACTGGCCTCCCGCCTGGGCTGGGACAGGCCAACTGGCTGCAAAGCTGTGCATGTGACTGCTCTCCACTGCTGGCCTCCAGAGCTCGTCTGCCCTCTTAACTAGACGGGGCATGGGGCCGAGATCAGCCAAGAAATGGAAGTCAGTGGGGAAGACAGCATGCCCCTGAGGGTCTTAGCGTGAGTGTGCATCAGTAGAAAGGTGGCTGGTGGGGGAAGCACAGCCCTCAGGGGTACACAAGTCTGCACACGAGTGGAGGCACACCTCTGGGTGTGCATACCTGGTACACATATGTGCATGGGCATGGCTGCACTTGCTCGTGTGGATATGATCACACCTGAGCACAGGGGATGCTGTGTGCACAGGAATAGAAAGGACATGCATGTCTGCGCACACACGAGGACACACAAGGGCACATGAGCACCCTCAGGACACAGGTACAGGTCAAAGGGCACTGATGTGTGGGGTCAGACATCTGAAAGCGTGTGACCAGTGTGAGTCTGAAGGCCGCAGACTCTAGCGACAGGGGTCTGGGATGACCACGGGCTGCATTAGAAACACTAAGAGGCTCACTGCCTGCTCCGTCCCCATCGGATCCCTCAGCAGACGCCAGTGACCGCAAGCTGTGCCATGGGGACCCAGAGGACCTAGCACTTTACCTCGGAGCTTCCCCGAGTCCTCACCTTGAAGAGATTCCCTGGACCGATGTCCAGAACAGTGATGGCCAAGCGGACCACAGACCTATTGCCCGGCAGGGATCCGAAAAGGCTCTTGGGAAGTCGCACTCTGTCAGGGGGCTTGTCCTCATCCTTCATCACCTGCCTTGGAATCTACAACCACAGACTCAGCAGCTCCATCTGTACCCAGCCTCCAACAGGGGTCCTGCCACTCCCCCAGCTGGCAGGGGAAACTGAGGCATACTGGGTTGGGGCAGCACCTGGGGACTGTCAGGTCTGAGAGGCAGGACGCCTGGGGCACAGTGCAAGCTCTGCTCCTCACAGGCGGTGCATCCCTAGACAAGGTGCAGCCCTTACGGAGCCTCGGTTTTCCCAATACAGAGAACAGGGCTAACCTTGTGCCTGTTTGGCCACCTGACGCCTGGGCAAGCTGAACGTGCAAGTATGAGAATGGCTGGAGGCCGTGTGCTTTTGGCCAGGACCCTAACAGTCCTACTGTTTACATAACGCTTGATGGTGACAGTGTCTGGCTTCTGACTCAGAAAGAAATGGAAAGAATAAAACCATCAGGAAGGAAGTTGAGGAAGGGAGAGAACAAGGGCAGAGGGGAACACGCACATTTACTCTGAATGTGAAATCCTCCCTGCCCAACAACCACAACACAGTTTTAAAAAACAAAGAATGGTCAAAATATTGAAATACATATCAGCGGTCATTTCAAAGCATTTTTTTTTGAGACCAAGTCTCGCTGTCGTTGCCCAGGCTGGAGTGCAGTGGCACAATCTCGGCTCACTGCAACCTCTGCCTCCCAGGTTGAAGGGATTCTCCTGCCTCAGCCTCCCAAGTAGCTGGGATTACAGGCATGTGCCACCATGCCTGGCTAATTTTGTATTTTTAATAGATACGAGGTTTCACCATGTTGGCCAGGCTGGTTTCAAACTCCTGACCTCAGATGATCCGCCTCATCTGAGCCTCCCAAAGTGATGGGATTGCAGGCGTGAGCCACCTCGCCCAGCCACAAAGCATGTTTCATTCATTCTCTGAGCTCCGTGTCCCCGCAAAGGCTACAGCCTGACCCACCTGGGGCCTGCCTCAGAAGTACCACCTGTGCATTGGCACAGGGGGGCTATCGTTGGAGCTTAAAGCCCCTAACTTTCTCCTTCCCGGTCCAGACTCTTATCAAAAGGACAGGTGGGTGATATCTGGGGCCAGTGCATAACCCACGCAAAGGCTCCACTGCTTGAGTGGCACAACAAAGGGTTGAGGAAAAAATCTATCTTCCATTTCCCTTTCTCCAGACAAACCCAAAAGTCCCTCATTCCTAACCAACCCACCTTGCTGCCTCAACCTCTACCACCACGTTCATTTCCTCCGGAAGGCTGGAGACTTTCTGAGCCCTCGCTGTCTCAAGCATTCCCTGTGCATTATCTCATTTGCTCCTCTCATTCTTTTGTTTGTTGTGTGTTTTGTTTTGTTTTTGTAGAGATGGAATCTCACTGTGGTACCCAGGCTGGTCTAGAACTTGAGGCCAGGGCCTCAAGCCATCCTCTTACCTCAGCCTCCCAAAGTGCTGGGATTGAGGGTATGCACCACTGCACCTGGCCATGTTAATCTTAAAAGTGGGCAGTACCTTCATCTTTTCACAGGTAGGGAAACCGAGGCTCAGAAAAGTAATTTGCCCATGATCACAAGGGCAGAGCTGGGATTTGAATCCTGCCCAGCATAAATCCAGAGTCTGCCCATTGAACCCTTTCCCTCATTTCCACTATGTTGCCTCAGCAGAAGAGCTCATGGGAATTTTAGGCGCGGATGAGCCTTAGAGCTCATTCTGCAGATGCAGCTCTGCCAGTTGGGATGTGGAGGGAACAAGCCCTGATGGGCACCAATCACAGGATATAACTCTCTTAGAGTTTTGAAATATATGTCCAAGAACCAGCCAAATATATGTCTGAACCAGCAAAGGGGGCTGGGGAGCTCTTCACCTGAGAGGGCTTGAGAGAGAAGTACAGGTCTTCTGTGGTGTTGGTGCTGAGGTTCTGGACCAAAGCCTTCAGGAAAGACATGTTCACCTTCTCCGTCAAGCCTTCCTCCACCAGGTAGGCCTCATAGTTTAGCCAGTATCTGCAAAGGGCCAGGAACAGCGGGAGGGTAGAATCCTGCAGGCTGAGTTACTCACTCCTTGGGCTCTTGAGGTGAGAAGGCTGACCCAAACTATCAAAGTAAAGACGATGGGATCATGGCAGGAGGAAGAAAGGTGGCTTGGGAGCCACCCAGACTGCTCCTGCAGGATTTTAGCTAGGAGTCCCCTCTGAGTGTTTTATGCATTTGTCTTGTTTTGTGTGTGCATGTGGTAAAATACATATAACATAAACTTTACCATCTTAAAAATTTTAAAGTGTCCAATCCAATAGCATTAAGTAATTCACAATGTTGTGCAACCATCATGCTGTCTAGTTCCAGAACATTTCATCACCCCAAAGGAAACCCATACCCATGAAGCACGCCCCTCTCCCTTCCCCTGGCCTCTGCAATCACTAATCTACTTTCTGTCTGTCTCTATGAGTTTGCCTATTTCAAATACCTCACACCAATGGAATCATACAATATGCAGCTTTTGTTTCTGACTTTCACTCAGCGTAATGTTTTCAAGGTTTATCTATGTTGTAGCATGCACCAGTATTCCATTTTATTTTATTTTTGAAATGGAGTCTTACTGTGTGGCCCAGGCTGGAGTGCAGTGGTGTAATCTCAGCTCACTGCAACCTCCTCCTCCTGGGTTCAGGCGATTCTGCTGCCTCAGCCTACTGAGTAGCTGGGATTACAGGTGTGCACCACCATGCCCAACTCATTTATTTTATTTTTAGAAACACGGAGTTTCAGTATGTTGGCCAGACGGGCCTCGAACTCGTGACCTCGAGCAATCTGCCTGCCTCAGCTTCCCAAAGTGCTGGGATTACAGGCATGAGCCACTACACCTGGCCCTATTTCTTTTTTAAAATTCTTTTTAGTAGAGTCGGGGTCTCACTCTATTGCCCAGGCTGGCTTTGAACGCCTGGCCTCAAGTGACCTTCCTGCCTCAGCCTCCCAAAGTGCTAGGATGACAGGAGTGAGCCACTGTGCCTGGCTCCTGTATTTTTTTTCTTTTTATGGATGGATACTATTTCATTGTATGGAGAGATCATATTTTGATTATGCCTTCACCCATTGAGGGACATTTGGAGATTTTCCCTTTTTTTTTTTTTTTTGGATATTGTGAAAAGTGCTACTACAAATATTCATGTACAAGCTGCTGCTTATTTTTTTTTTTCTTGAGACGGCGTCTTGCTCTGTCACCCAGACTGGAGTGCAGTAGAGTGATCTCGGGTCACTGCAACCTTCGCCCCCTGAGTTCAAGCAATTCTCCCACCTCAGCCTCCCGAGTAACTAGGATTACAGGTGCCTGCCACCTCGCCCAGCTAATTTTTCTTTTTGTGTTTTCAGTAGAGACAGGGTTTCACCATGTTGGCCAGGCTGGTCTCAAACTCCTGACCTCAAATGATCTGCCCACCTCGGCCTCCCAAAATGCTGGGGATTACAGGTATGAGCCGCCATGCCTGGCCCATGTGCAAGCTTTTATTTGGAGACTTGTTTGAAATTCTTTTGGGTATATACCTGAGCAGCACAAAGAGGAGCCTCTGAACAGCTCTAGGGTGTTAAGAAGCTGCTGGATCAGCTGCAGGTGGAGAGGGAAGTGTTTTCAGGCTACTGAAGTAACATGATCCAATGAGACTGCTGTCCTAACACCAAGCCTGAGAGCAGGCTTTCATTCATTCCTTTAACACATATTTACTCAGTACTAATACAAGCCAGGTGCTTTTCTAGGTATCCCAGAAGAGTTATGGGCAACTTTGATCAGGAGTGGAAGAAGGAAAGAGAGGAAGGGATATTTCTGGAGATGGCTCCTGAAGATGTTGTATTCTAAACCCCTCCATCTCCCTCACCCCCACGTCTAACCAGTCTCTTGTCTTACTGAGTCTCCATCGTATCATCTTTCCCTCCATCTCTCCTTTCCAAACACACCATGCCAGTTGCTGCTGGTGGTGCTGGCTCAGCCCTCACTCCCACCCAGGCCCCTGTAGTATATCCTATGGGGTCATGTCTTCCTGCATCACCACCCCTATCGCCGTCCCTGAGGCAGAAGCAATCTTTCCAAAATGCAGAGTTGACTATACTCTGCTTGTGCTTAAAATATGTCATTGCCGGCCAGGTGAGGTGGCTCACGCCTGTAATCCCAGCACTTTGTGAGGCTGAGGCTGGCGGATCATGAGGTCAGGAGATCAAGGCCAACAAGGTCAAACCCAGTCTCTACTAAAAATACAAAAATTAGCTGAGTGTAGTGGCACACACCTGTAATCCCAGCTACTCGAGAGGCTGAGGGAAGAGAATCACTTGAACCCGGGAGGCGGAGATTGCAGTGAGCCATGGTGATGCCACTGCACTTCGGCCTAGCAACAGAGTGAGACCTCATTTCAAATAAAATAAAATAAAATGAAAAGTCATTGCCTTGCCACCCATTGGTATAGCTTACACAATCCTTCACATCTTAGTCTCTGCTTATATTTCCAGTCCTATCTCCCACCCATAGCATCTCCCCATTGCTTCTTCCATCCCCAAGCAGTTTACATTGTTACAGTTGAAAGCATTGAAAGTTATCCTCCAATGCTCTTGGTTCTGCTGCCTGTATCCCCACCATTGCTTAGATCCAACTGGAAAACTCCTATGGACCCTTCAAAGCCCTTTCTGGGTTTCCTCCTCTGTGAAGCCTTGGCTGACTTCCCTCCTCCGGGCTAACCTGGCACCTTGTCTGCCCTTCTGTATACACTCTGGAGTCATCATTATTTGGGTCTGTGTCTGTCCTTCCACAAGTCCCAAGGGCTGGGATACGAGTGGATTCATCTCTGAATCCCCTAGATCAGTAGGGAACCCAATTGCCAGAATGGAGGTGTTGGGTCTGGGGACTGTGGTGTCAAACAAGGTGGAAGGGTGAGATGGGAGCGGCATATTCTGGGGCCATGCAGGCAGATGGCCCCATCCCTTCCTGATAGCCCCCACCTCCTGGCAGCTTCAGATTCCCCCTCCAGCTCAGGGAACCCCCTTACTTCTGCAAATTTCCCACATCGCAGGGCTCGCTCTCAGACTGCCTGCACTTGGTGAAGCACCCAGCCTTGTCTTTCAAGTCGAATGCATCGTACTCATCCATGTTGTGCCCCAGGCAGCTGTGTCTTGGCTTTTCGGTGGGCTTTTGCTGACCTAAGGAAGGGATGCAGAGAGTGTGAACGGGCTAGATGAAGCTGGGCAGCAAGGAGGAGTGGGGGGGAAAGGAGCTGGGGCTCCAGAGTCTGGTGGTTGGGCTGGAATCCAGCTCCATGCATCACACTAACGGTGGATTGAGCGGGACGCAAACCCTCTCTGAGGCTGTATCCAAGGGGAAAGGAAATGCCCCATCTCCCAGAGCTGGTAGGATGCTTTGGGGAAAGCATGTACAAAAGGCTTGGCACATGGCTCTGTAAATAAAAGGTTTCTTATGTTTGTGCTGTTACTCCTTTACCCCTTCCTCCAGGGAGTCTTCCTGGCTTCTCACAGTTACTCTGCATCAGACCTTCCAAAGCCCTTACAACTGTGGACTCTTGGGGAACTCTTAGATGCCTTCTGTCTTGGTTTGCCACATTATCCCACTTTTACACTACAACCCTCACAGCTACCTCCCGGGACAGGCAGAAAATGCAGCAAACCAAGGCCTCTCGAGCAAAATGACTTGAGAAAGGTTATAGCTAGTGGGAGGCTGCTCGATGACTAAAGACCAGCTTTTGTGACTTTAAGTTCAGTTCCCTTTCACCTAATACAGGGCATGAAGTGAAAGCTTTGAGTCATCTACTAGCTGTAAGTCCCGAAGCAAGTTACTTAAACTACCTGAGGCTCAATCTTTTGCCAGCAAAATGGAACTGATAATGCGTTCCTTCCCAGTTTTGGGAAGAATTAGAGATAAAGGACACAGTTGATTGTAGATATTCAAAGAGTTACCACCTTTAACGGTTTATTGCACAACCTTCTGGAAATTATGCAGAAGGTACGCATATGCAAGTATTTATAAGTACATCATTTTTTTCTTTTCTTTTGAGAAGGCATTTCACTCTTGTTACCCAGGCTGGAGTGCAATGGCGCAATCTCGGCTCACCGCAACCTCTGCCTCCTGGGTTCAAGCAATTCTCCTGCCTCAGGACTACAGGTGTGCGCCACTATGCCCAGCTAATTTTTGTATTTTTAGTAGAGACAGGGGTTTCACCATGTTGACCAGGATGGTCTCGATCTCTTGACCTCGTGATCCACCCATCTCGGACTCCCAAAGTGCTGGGATTATAGGCGTGAGTCACCGTGCCTGGCCCATTTTTAAAAACATTTAAAGCAATTTTCATTGAGAAGAGTGGGTTCTCACTATGCTGCCCAGGCTGGTCTCAAACTCCTGGCCTTAAGCGATCCTCCCTCCTTGGCTGCCCAAAGTGCTGGGATTATTGGTGTGAGCCACCATGCCCCGCCAATACATCATTTTTAAATTTACACAAACAAAATCACTTAGCAATATATCCTTTTCCTTTTCTTTTGAGACAGAGTCTTGTGCTGTCACTCAGGCTGGAGTGCAGTGGCATGATCTCAGCTCACTGCAACCTACACCTCCCAGGCTCAATTGATCCTCCAACCTCAGCCTCCCAAGTAGTTGGGACTATAGACACATGCCACGATGACCAGCTAATCTTTCATTTTCTTATATTTTTTATTTTTATTTTTTGTAGAGACAGGTTTCACTGTGCTGCCCAGGCTGATCTCAAACCCCTGGGCTCAAGGGATCCGCCAGCCCTGGCCTCCCAAAGTGTTGGAATTTATAGGCATGAGCCACTACACTTGGACTAGCAATATATCTTGAAGAAGTTTCCACCTCATTCTTTACATAGTTGCAAACTATTCCATTACATGGGCATTGCAACCCTTTTTTAACCAGTCCCCTATTGGTGGACACTGATTTTCACAATCTGCCCTAAGAATTCCTGAGTGTGCATCTTTTCAGCTTGTGATGAGAACTCATAGAAAACGTTCCTATCATAGGACTATCTGGATCTAACTATGTGCTTTAAAACTCTGCCGGGAAGGCCAGATGTGGTGGCTCACACCTGTAATCCCAGCACTTTGGGAGGCGGGGGTGGGTGGATCACCTGAGGTCAGGAGTTTGAGACCAGTGTGACCAACACGGGGAAACCCTGCCTTTACTAAACATACAAAAATTAGCCAGACGTGGTGGCACAAACCTATAATCTCAGTCACTTAGGAGGCTGAGGTAGGAGAATCACTTGAACCCGGGAGGTGGAGGTTGCAGTGAGCTAAGATCGCACCACTGTACTCCAGCTTGGACCACAGAGCAAGACTCCATCTCAAAAAAAACAAAAAACAAAAAACATTCCTATCATAGGACTTTCTGTATGTGCTTTTAAAAACTGCCGGGTGTTATTGAATTTCCCTCCAAAAACTGGTGCACCTATTTAAACTCTCACAGAAAGTGGGTAAGAGAGACTATTTACCCACATGCCTATTATTCTATAGTTTACTAAACTTCTGTATTTTTGCTAGTCTGAGAGATGACATTGAATCTTATTTTCATTTAAGGAGTTTGAGCACCTGCCTGTATATTTGCGGCCGATTATATGTCTTCTACTCTGAATTGCTTTGTTGTGTCCTTCTCCCATTGATGATGGGAAGTGGGTCTCGGCTCTGCATCCTCATTTTTTGGATTGCCCCCACCAGAGACTGTTAGGGGAGCTCCCTATGCGATGGGTGGTGCTGGGGGTGAGGTGGGCAGGGGCTCATTTGCTTTCCATTTTTTATTTCGCTTTCTGCTGTTTGATTTTTTAAAAATCATGTCCATTATTACTGTCACTTAAAAAAAAAACTCTTCATCTTTAAACATTAAGACAAAAAATAAAATATATGATAAAAATAATGGCTCAACAAAGAGTAATGGCAGGGTAAAAAAAAATAAAATTTGGGAGCGGATTTCCTAATAATGGATTCTACATGTGACAATTCATTTTAGACAGCTTATAAAGGAACTTTACATTTCTGTTAGCTTGTAAAGATATTTATGATGCGTTGTTTAATGGGAGATGCAAATGTTAGACGAGCATGCATGTAATATGATCCATGTTTGCTTTTATATGAAGGGGAGAAGAGGGAGAGGAGGGGGGAGAAGAGGGAGAGAAGGGGAGGGGATGGGAGGGGAAGGAAGAGGAGGACAGGAGAGGAGGGGAGAGAACATGGGCAACTTGAGGGCAAGTGCCATTCTCTGCCATCCCGGCCCTGCTGTCATGAATGGGCACAGGTGCAGGCAGCCCCCTGGTGGGTGACGTCAGAGCCTCCCTCCCAGCCTGCCAAGAACTTCATTGCAGGCATGTAAGTGAAGCTCTTGGCAAACACCCTGCACAGGGACGATCGTTAAATATCTTTTCTGTGTTTTTTCCTTGAAGGTATCGCAAGCACTTCATGTAGACAAGGAGACCCTGTGCTAGGCCTGTGGGTGGGATAGCGCCCCCTCCTCTCCAGACCCTCTGTGCTCTAGAGCCTGGCCTCCATGGACTGCCTCATTTGGGGTTCAGCAAATGGGGAGTAGACTGGAGGTCAGAGGGCAGGAAGAGGGCAGGGTGGGCATTCGCCCCCACCCCGCATGGCTCCCTCAGCCCCTGCTGGCTCACCGCGAGCAGACCACTACCATTTCCCTCCTGCAGCCACAGTCTGGCTCCAGAAGCCCAGGTGGCCAGACCTCACGGTGCTGAAGGCTGCCCGAGGTGCCAGCCTGCCCAGCGACCACCCCACTTGCTCCCCGTGCCCTGCTCACACCTTTGTCACGTGTCCCTTTATGGCAGCCCCTCTACTGCCTCTGTCCCCTGCTCAGCCCTAACAGCGGGGTTCCACATGCAGGGGCCCACCACACTGCATCATTCCTGCAGACTGTGAGCCTTTTGAGGGCAGGGGCCGAGTGGTACCAGCAGGAGCAGAGGGCACCATCGATGCTTCTTGAATGAATGAATGAATGAATGGGCCGACAGATGAACGGAGACTAACATATAACTGTCCACATAGGAGGGAGTCTTACTTCTGGGTGTAGACCTGTCAAAGCCCCTCACTTGATCAAAGGGCTGCTGCTCTGCCCCAACCAGAGCACGCACGTCACCAAGCAGAACACCGCATCACCTAGAGGAGCCTTGAAGGCCCAACCAGCGATGATGGCTGCGGCCTGAGGACGCCCATGAACCCGGTCACAGCTGCCATCGGTGGCTCCATTCATCCATCAAGGGCCGCCTGGTGGCCTGCTCTGTACCAGGACCTCTCGAGGCTACTAGGAGGACAGTGCTGCCATCTTCCACCCTGTTTTTGAGCCAGGGACTGATTCACTCCACTGAATCTCCCGACGTTTGAAGAGAAGAGGGTTCTTTGAAGCCCAAAGAGGCTGATCCATGAGGCCAAAGCCATGTGACCACATGCTGGACACCCAGGGAGATGGACATGCAGGCCCCTCACCGAGTCAGGAGCAAAACGAGAGCGGCCCGCAAGACCCTAAGACAGGAGCACTAGGGAGGGAGCACTCAGGAGGGAGCACAATTGGGGAGCACCTCCCTCTGTCCCAGAGGGTTGCTAAGATGCCACAGAGGCCAAGAAGAGTAAATGAGCCGGTTAGGTGGGCAAGGGGTAGGCGGGCAGCCTTCCTGGGAGAGAGGCCAGCAAAGGCAAGGCCCGGGTGCTTCCACAGCCTCTGGAGATGCACCATGTATTCCCGTGTGAGATGGCAGGGTGACGGGGAGGAGTGTGAATCCTGGCTCAGGCCACTGAGGACCAAGGGGCCGTGGCTGAGACTGGGAGAGGGGGCCGGGGTGGGGTGGCATGTGTGGGAGGAGAGGCCCAGACGAATGAGGTGATAGGCCTTCCTGACCTCAGCTTCCCGAGTGTCCGAATCCCATCCCCAGGATCCCACAAGCCAGCTGGAGAATCACCTGCCCAGAGCTGACCCTGTCCCACAGCCAGGCCTATCAGGGAGCCCCAGCCCAGGCTGGGGAGTCATGAGCGCCCTCTGACCTCCCCTATCTCCAGGGCACTGTGGGGCAACCATGGGAACCCGAGAGCAAGGTTTAGTGGGAGGACAGGACTGACCCAAAGGGGCAGGGCTAGAGGAGGTGCTGAGGCGGCCATGGGGGGACTCTCAGAGGACACGTCCCAGACATCCCAACTCCTCACCATCTCCTGTCCCTGCATCTGTCCCTGGCTCCCTCCTTCTCTCCGCAGGGCAGGGTGGGGGTGAAAAACCAGCCACTCACCTGAGGCCAGGAGCAGGAGGAGCGGGAGGAGCAGGGCCCCCAGGTCCCTGGGCGTCGCCATCCTTGGCCAGCCTTGCCCACGCCACCAGAGTCCTGTGACTGTCTGGCCCTCTGGCCCCAGGCTCCGCCGAGCTGGCCTGCCCCCACCCTGAGGCCCCACCCCACCGCTCTGGCTTCCTGTGTCCTCTTTCTCACCTTTCCTGCTCAATGGCGCCATCGGTTGGGTTGTGAAAGGTGACTGTGGGGAACTGGGCAGTGTTCCCAGCCTCACCATGCCCCGGGGCCACCTGCAGAAGGAGCTGCTGAGCCCGCCAAGGGATGTGTCCCCAGGGTCCCACTGGGGTGGGATCTATGAGGCAGAGGCGTGGGGAGATTGAGTGGCCACAGAGGCCTCGCCCTAGAGCAGACCCCTGGGAACTGTGATGTGCACAGGTGTGGAGCCAGGCGCACCTACTCAGACCCCTCCTCTCACAAGCTGGGGAACCTCTCTGAGCCTCGGTTTCCCCCTCTGTAAAGTGAAGATGGCAATGGGGCTGCCTCCTAAGGCTGTGTCAGGGTTTGATGAGACCTGTAATAAGCCGGGCACAGAGCCTGGCTCTGGCTTGAACCGGCTGGAGGGCATGGGAGAGCAGGAGCTGGCCCTGTGGCCCAAGCCTCCCCCACCAGCTTGGATAACAGGACGGACTCAGAGGCAGGGTAGCAGGAAGACAGGAGTGCGGCCTCAGGGGTTGGTCAGGCCTGGCCTGACATCCGTCCTGACCACTTCCTGGCTGGGTGGCCTTGCACAAGCTGTCTGTCACCGGAGCCTCTCGAGGCGTGTGATGCACTCACGGATGACACATGCAGAGCCGCTTGGCCAGTGGGTGTGACCATTATGTCGTTTCTGATCAGCAGTGCTGTTAAATCGTTATCTTCCCACCCCAGCTGGTCACTGATCAGGTGGGAAGCGGGGGCGGCAAACACGCCTGGGCTTCAGCCTAAAGGAATTGGGGCACCAGCCAGTCGAGCTGCAACTCTGGAGGCCCCAGGGAGGCACAGTGGATGAGCCCATGGGCACCTGGAGGTCGGAAGCTGAAGGACACCCCACCAACGTGTGTGGTCACTGGCATCTCCCTCTGGCCCACGGGGCTGGCACTAGCCCTGCTCAGCCTTGGGGTCGAACGGGGGAGCCGCTTGGCCCCCGCTGGCCTCCATGTCCCCTTCCTCCCACTCAGTGTCTCCTGCTGAGCCGTCTGGGTCTGGGAAGGGGTGGGGAGGGGATGTCTGGGTCACTTATAGGGTGGGAGCGGGTGGAAATCCAGCATAGAGCAGCAGGTCAGAGCCCAGGGCTTCCTGAGCTCCAAAAACTTCCTCTGCAGGGAGGGCCGCGAAGGCGGATGAACGGCAGGCCCGCCACTGCTGCACACCCACCCAGCCTTCTCCTACAGGACCTGCCGGCCTCCCTCCCAGCTGCAGGTGAGGGTAGGGTGGGGCGGTGGACTTGGATGAGCTGCGCCTGTCGCTGGAGCCCCATCCTGGTGCCTGGGCCCCCAGAGAGGCTCACAGGTACCAGTGTGTGAAGAAGGGCCTGGGGTTGAGCGGGCTGGGATGCCACACCCTGCCCACCTGGGAATGTGGGATCAGGGCACCTGGGGGGAGGGCAGGGGAAGTTCGGGGGGGCTGGAAGGAGAGCCACCTTTCCCTACAACCCCTTCCCTGAAAGGCCCCATAGGGACAAGGAACTGGCCTGGAGCTACTCACAGAACCCCAAGACCCCCGAGTCCCAGGGCCAACAAAATGGTAGTGTCCCTTCCTGCCACCTCCTGTCCCAGCTTCTCCCAGTGACTCCGGTGGGCAGGGCCTCAAGTCCTCCAGCCAGACCCAGCCAACGTTCAGCCTTTGGCCGCTCCAATCCATTTCTCAAGCTAGAGGGATGTTTCCAGATGCGGTCCTGGCCACGTGCTGGAAGAAAAGGTGATCCCGCTGTCCAAAGCCCCACAGCCCAGGAAAGTGCATGATAAGAATCATCAGGGTCAAAGGAGCAGCACAGCGCTGTGACTGCCCCATCCAGGGCCTTTCCAAGGAGGTGAGACCCAACCCAAGACCCCGCCTTACTACTTGAGCCAGCCTCAGACACAGAAACTAGATGTTTGAGAAGTGAGAGAACTGCAGGGTGGTGGTGGTGTTCTCTTCCTGGGGAAGGGGGCTGGGTCCTTTCCCTCCCTTCTGGAGGTTGTGGGGAGTTGCCTCAACCCCTACCCCAGGACCTAGCCTAGCCATGGGGCTCTGAGAGACCCCCTCACAGAGACCTAGAGGCCTATAAGGAGAGAAGCTGGCTCTGATCCCCCTGGGCTGCGCAATCCTGACACAGGGGTTGGGGAGGCTTGGGAAGGCTTGGCCTCTGTCCTCTGGAGCTGGGGGCATAAGAGGAGCCCCCCACCTGCAGATCGTATAAAACTTTTCACAGGTTTTTAAAATGTGATATTCTTCTCTGAACACTGTACTTCAGTATCTTCACGTTTAGGGGCTTCCTGTGTTCTAACAGTGTTATATTTCAGAAAGAGAAACATGCACAACTATAATTATAAGGTTTTGGCCGGGTGTGGTGGCTCATGCCTGTAATCCCAGCACTTTGGGAGGCCAAGGAGGGTGGATCATGAGGTCAAGAGATGGAGACCAGCCTGGCCAACATGGTAAAACCCCATCTCTACTAACAATACAAAAAATTAGCCGGGCATGGCGGTGGGCACCTGTAATCCCACCTACTCGGGAGGTTGAGGCAGGAGAATCGCTTGAACCCAGGAGGCAGAGGTTGCAGTGAGCCGAGATTGTGCCATTGCACTCCAGCCTGGGCAACAAGAGCAAAACTCTGTCTCAAAAAAAAAAAGAAAAAAAAAAGGCAGGCAGTTTCGCTACATGGGCCCTCATTCTTACAAGGCAGTGACCAGCTGGAGCTGATGAGCAGCTGCCCCCTCAGTGTGGGATTGGAAGTCTCCAGTCTGCCACAGACCCCACCACTCCCCATTGCCTCCCCAGCATAGACACCAAGTTGCCATTTATTTTCCCCTTTTCCCTGGTTGATGAGGTTTCTAGCAGTCAATTTTTTTTCCTCACACACAGCCCTCTTCTCTCTTTCATGTTTCCTGTTTGGCCCCAAGGTGTTTGTATCAGTGACTCTTTTAATAGAAGCATAGGAAAAAGCTCAGAAGGAGATGCCCCAAAATGTTTACGCCGGTTTGTTAGGTGATAACGACAGCTGATTTTAATTTTTCTTCTTGATTCTCTTCTACAGTTTCCAAGTTCTCTACAATGAACATGTACTTCTTTTTAATATCAAAAGACAAAAGAATGGGTACTTAAAAAGAGCATCCTTCCCATTTTTAAGGTCAAGATAACACACTACCTCCTGCAGGAAGTCTTCCAGGATTCCCAGCCAGGAATGATGGCTCCCTCTCCTCGTGCCTGTAGCTCCAGGAGCATTTGCTTCATGCATGCCTCACATACCACGCTGAGGGTTTGCAGGGGGAGTGACCAGGTCAGTCATCCATGTCCCTACCACCTAGCATAGGCCATCAATAGACCCACATGTGTTTGTTGCACAGAATGACCATGATGGGGGGCCGAGTGTGCCTGGAGCTATTTGCAGGGGCTTGGAGAGAATCCCTTAGGGGAGCGTTGGGCTCTAGGCCAGTGTCACCAGAGGAGGTTGGTCTCAGTCCTTGGAGTGCTGGGATGCAAACCAGATGGGATTGCCATGGTACACAGTTCTTGCCACAAGAGGGCTTCGGGAGAGGCTTCGGGCCCCTCTGAGGTGTGTGCTTAGTCAGGGTGAGCAAGGGCAATGCAGCTCAGAAGAAGGCCCAGATGGACAGAGGGACCTAGCCCAGCCCAGGCATCTGTACTGAGCCTGGGTCAGGGAAGGGCCAATGCTTGTGCAGTAGACAGACGTTTATAGCAGACTCCAGGCGGCTCCTGGAAACCATGCCCCACAGAACAGCATTGGAATAGGGCACCCCAGGCTGTGAACGACGGAGCGGGGAGGCCCTGGGAGAGGAGAACCCTGGGGAAGACGTAAGGAGGGCTGGGAGGTGACGGAGGGAGGGGCCTGGGCTCAGAGGTAGGCAAGCTGCTGCTGTGCTCCTGGCAATGGGCTTCTCCTCCTCCAGGGCTCTGGCCCTGAAGCTCTGCCCAGGGCCCCATTTGCCCTGGGTGCCACCTGAGGTTAAAATGACAGAGGATGCAGAGTGCCCTCAGGGTGATCACGAGACAGAGCAGCTGGAGCCACATTTCTGTCCTAGGCAGGGGCATAGGACTAAGGATGTGCCAGACCCTCAAGATCCAAGGCCTGGCTCCCAGCAACAAGGCTGGGCCCGGGGGTGGTGGGGAGAGACCAGACCTCCACCCGGATTAGGACAGATGTGGGGACAGTCCCCCAGCCAGCATGGTGGCAAGCTCCTGAGCCCCTTGGGAGCTGAATGAGAGCCGAGTAGTCCCCAAGGCCAATTCAGAAAGCCCAGCCCGGGAGCCCGTCCGCCATGGCAATAGCCCATCCGTCCATGGTCCTTGGGCCTTCCCACCGGCCTGGGGGGTGGGCCCTGCTCAGGGCCACTGGCAGTGTGAGATGTGGCCGAGTCCCTGCTTCCTCACGCAGGCAGGCAGGGAGGCTGGAGGCCTAGATGCGGCTGGACGAGGTGCTGCCTGAGCTGATGGGGAGCCTGGCGCTGTCGGAGTTGCTCTTCAGAGGGGAGGGGCCGCCCTGGGCCTGCAGCCGCATGGACCAGTACCAGAGGAAGATGAGGAAGCCTGCGGGCAGAGAGGGCACGGGCTCAGCAGGTGGGGGAGCCCCCCCTCCCTCCCCAGCCACCGAGACTCAGGTCTGCCCCACCTCACCACCAGTGTTTGCCCAGCACGTGCTGTCAGACACCCATGGGACCCAGCCGCAGTGTGCTAAGTCCCTGTGTGGCCTCTCACTGTGTCACGAGCCTCCTGCAGACCCATCCTATTCATTACTATTCTCTTTTGTAAACAAGGAAACGAAGGCCCAGGAGGCCCAGGTAAGGGGACGTGGCTGAGCCAGGGCTCAAACGGTGTGAACAGGCTCTGGAGCCCACCCACTTACGCCCTGTGCGATTTTGCACCCCGCAAATTACTAGCACTCTGATGTCTTCCCAGCTCAGTAGATATCTGTGGGAATGGATGGGCCTCACTCCCAATCCTGAGTCCCCTGCGTCTCCCAGGCAGGAATGAAGGCTTGAACGCTAAATAACTGAAATTTGGTAACATCTCCCCACCACCAACTCTCAGCTCGCATTCTAGGGTGACCCTGGATGGGAGGCTGGCCTTGAACCCCATGTGAGCCCCTAGGCCTGGCCGTACAACCCCCTCCCAGTCTGCATGGCCAGGAACAGAGGGGTGTGCCTGCCTGTGTGTACACCTGAATACACACACACAGGTACGTGCCCAGGAAGGAACCCTGTTGGCATCAAGCCAGGGCCCCCACAACCCCGCCCTGGGATCTCACCCCTCCACCCCTGACCCACTGCCCTCTGGCCATGCTCTCCCTCACTGTCCCTCCTACCCACAGCCGGTTCCAATGCTCCTGCTTCTCCCTCTGCCTGGAGCTTCCTTTCCCTAGACCAGGGCTCCTGAACCTATCCTGTACATGTGACCCCTTGGGCATTTGTGAAAATGCAGCATCTGACGCAGCAGGGCCCGGGTGGTCCAGGGGCTGAGTTTCCAATAAGCTCCCAGCAATGCTGCCGCTGCTGCTGGTCTGTGGACCACATCTGAAGCAGGGAGACCCTCCATCTCCCCATAGTGGGGTCTTTCTGCTGTCTTCACAAGTCTCCTATCCAGAGAGGCCTCCCTGGCCACCCTTCTTAGGGTGTCCCCTACCCCAGCCCAGCCCTGTGTAGCACGTGCTCATGACGACTTCTCGACTATCTGGGACCACCTTTGATGGCTACACACTTGCCCACTGATGCCCAGTCTTCCCCACTGGAGCTGAGCTCTGCGAGAGCAAGGCCCACACCCAACCAGCTCAGCCATAGCTGTATGGCTTAGCACAGGGCCTGCACATAGTAGGTGCTCAATAAAGACTTGTCCACTATGGCGTGGAAGTCCCCATTTTATGAATGGGATGACTGAGGTCCAGAGAAGGGAAACCTTCAGGTTCCCTGGGTGATCTCTTCCCTGCCTGGTGCTCCATGTGTGAGCATCCTGCCTGGGCCAAAGGATGGATCTTCTCCTTACCTTGGAAGGAGGTGATGATGCTGAAAAGGTAGAGGACGACAAGCTGGAAGGTGCCGGAAGCAAAGGAGAAGAAGATCAAGGCCCAGGGCAGGCCAAGGACCAGGCTGAGGCCCAGCAGCGTAAGCACATGCGACCACTTTTGGGTGTGGGGGTGCAGCCGCAGGATCTGCACCACCATGGTGCCCAGCATGGCCATGTTGAACAGAAACACCAGGCTGAAGAGGCCCAGGTTGGTGATGTAGCTGACCAGGGAGTCCCGGATCCAGCACCTGTAGGCAAGGGCCGGAGGCTCAGTGCGCGGCCAGCAGGGGCAGCATTTCCTGGGCTGTGATGGTCCTGCTTGTTTTTAGGATTATTCACTGTTTACAGCAAGTGCTGCTTGTTTTCTACATACAGTGTTGATGTAATCTTAAAACTACATTTAAGTGAACAAGTTAGAGTGTTTAAAGGAAAATATTAAGTAAGTAATAATATAGATAGTACAAAAGTGAGGCAGAAATCACCGGGTCACAACTTGAAGGGCCGAAAATCTCAAAACCACTGAGCCATTGGGAAGGATTCCTTCCCAGCCTGCAGCTCAGGAACCCTGGCTTCCAGGCAGGGTTCAGGGGATCCACAGGCAGGGCCACTGCCAGCCTGGGAGAATGGGGTGAGCAGAGAAGGACTGGACTTCAGCCCCACTCACCCACTGCCTTTGAACAGCACACTGGCCTCAGGGTGGCCAGAGTAGATCCTTCCCCTCCCTGAGCCTCCGTCTTTCCCATGGGAAACAGAGGGGTACTGCTGAGGAATTCGGTGAGGCTCATCTGCTTCAACCCATACCCCCATTCCTGCATGAGGGATACGGAGGCTCAGGGAAGCGCTGGCACCTGTGCAAGGTCACCTAGGGAGTGAGTGCTGGATCCAGGCCTTTTCTCAGCCCCATGACTCTTAAACCAGGGCTCCGGCCACTGCCAGGCCAATTCCTTGAGGAGACTAGAACCCACGCTGCACTCTGGCCTCTGCACCCAGAGATCCACCTTCCCACCCCCATCGCACACAGCCACTCACATGGAAGGGTAGATGACACTCTCTGGAGTCCTATGCACAGCCAAGATGATGGGGCCATAGTTGTCCACATCCACTAGGGCCACCAGCGTCACCAGAAAGACGGGGAAGCCTGAGGGTGGCAATGCATCATGCTCCATTTCCTGCTCTCTGAGGCCTGCCCCTTCCCTGCTGGCCTCAGGGGGTCTGAAGGGCGAGGCCCCCTCTGAAGTCTGGGCTCCTGAAGCCCACCCAGCCCCATCTGGTAGAGAAGTTCTCCCAAGCTTGGACCCTCCCCTTCCCCATTCCAGTTTGGGTTTCCCATAAGGAGAAGCCATCTCCTCCAACCTTAGCTCTGCCCTTTGTCAGCCTGGGGGCCCCTGGAAGAAAGGCCTGTGGGTATCTGCTGCAGGGCTGGATGTCACGGGGGAGATGGGAGGGGCAGACAGTTTAGGAAGGACAGCAAGAGTTCTGCCTTCAGGGGCTATCTGCACTAGACCTTGACCTCGCCCACTAGGTGGAGATTGGAAGCTCCCTAGAGGAGGCTGCCCACCTCCAGACACAGCGTCCTGACACAGAGCCACCTCCAAAGGAATTTCATGCAAATGGGGGAGTGGACAAAGAAGGGGCCCAATGACCAACCCATGAGGAGCAGCAAGCTGGGGTCAGGGGCATGCGGAGGCTGGGGGTCTGTGCAATGTCCAAACAGACTTGTGGCATCCAGAGCCCCTGGGCTCTGGGTCTGACATAAGAGGGCTGGGCCACAGGGGAATTGAACAGTCACTGGCCAAGAGCAAAGTGCCAAAGCCACAGGGAATCTGCTACCCGAGGTCCATTGGGGTCCAGAGGCAGGGCCACTGCCAGCCTGAGTGATTAAATGAGTGGAGCGGGATTTCAGCCTCACCGATCTCCGAACTGGGTGCCTTTGAGCAGTGCACAACCTGCACATTCACACATGGTAGACTTGCTCATAAAGCCCCTTTGTAACGGAGTGAGTGATGTGGAGAATTTGGGAGTGTTTCTTGGGGACAGGGCTCACCACTTCCTCCTAAAGGAGACCTTGACCCAGCCAAGGTGAAGGACACCTGAGGATGAGTGAAGGAAGCCGGGAGGGAAGCCAGAGAGATAGGTGGAGAGGCAGAAGCAGGTGCCTGGGTTTTGCCAGAGCCACGTGGGAGAGACAGGTGTGGGGCCCCACCCACTTACCCCATCCCAAGGCACTCAGCTTGAGCAGGTAGCCAGGGACGTAGGTGCCGAAGACCTCCACCACAAGTCGGTAGAGGTTGTAGCCCTCGAGGCCCATCCACGAGAGGCAGGCGAGCAGGGAGAAGTGCAGGAAGATGGCACTGGCACGGCAGCCAGCCTCCGAGGCCGTCAGGGCCACCGGCTCACTGAGCAGGAAGCTCACGTCCAGCAGGAAGACGGCCAGCAGCAGGTTCATGTGTACCTTGATGGTGTAGTCCCGAGGTTTCCTCCTGCATGGCAGGGGCATCCTGGTGGGCCAGTGTGGGAAGGTAGAGAGGGGAGTGTGCCCACATCTCCTCCAGGAAGCCTTCCCAGACTGCCCCTCACTGACGCACACACACACACCACACACACACACGATCATACCCTCCCCCATCCTGCTCCTGTGGCTGCAGCCAAGCTGCTCCCCACATCCCCCTGTGCACCTACTGTGTGCCCAGCACCCAGACTCAGGCACCAGGTGCACGTTTAACAGAAGCCTCAGCCAGGCAGAGTGAGGAAGACAAATCAGCCACTACAGTAAGCCAGACACTCCCAAAGTCGGAGAGGAAACACTGGCATTTCCCCCGCGTTGGAGAATCCGTCCGCGTTCTGTGTCTGCCCATCTGCCCACACAGCCATGCGTCTGTGAGTCTGAGCGTGGGCTGTGAGCATCAGTCTGTCTGCCGGTTTGCAAGTCAACGTGTGCACATCCCACCCCCACCCCCACTCCAGGATTCTACATGGCCCTAGAGGGTGTGGCAGAATATGCAGGCCCCAGCGTCACCATCCTAGAGTCCCACCCCGCCCTACCCCTAACTCAGGGCACCATCTTGAGCTGGTCCTTTCCCCTTGAAACTCACTTTGCCCATCTGTGAAGTGGGAGGATGGTGCCTTCATAGGGTCGGGGTGAGAGTTACACTGATACAAAGCATCAGGCACAGATAAGGCGCTCAGTTCCTAAGGGTTCCTGGGCTGTGTCCTTGAGCACGGTTGTGAGCAGCTGGGTGTCGGGAGTTTCTGCCCCCACCCCCAGCCTTCCACCGGGCCCATCTCATCACCCAGCTGTCCTTCCTCATCACCATCACCTACTTAGCTCCCCGGGTGCACAGCTGTGCATACGCATGACAGTCATATACACACACATGCTCGTGCACATGCATGACAGTCCTATACACACACATGCTCGTGCACACACTTGACAGTCGTATACACACACATGCTCGTGCACACACATGACAGTCGTATACACACACGTGCTCATGCACACATAGTCGTATACACACATGCTCATGCACACGCATGACAGTCATACACACATGCTCATGCACACGCATGACAGTCGTATACACACACATGCTCGTGCACACGCATGACAGTCATATACACACATGCTCGTGCACACGCATGAGTCGTGTGCACACGCATGACAGTTGTATACACACACATGCTCGTGCACATGCATGACAGTCATACATGCTCGTGCACACACATGACAGTCATATACACACACGCTCATGCACACGCATGACAGTCATATACACACATGCTCATGCACATGCATGACAGTCATACACACATGCTCGTGCACACACATGACAATTATATACACACATGCTCGTGCACACACATGACAGTATATATACACATGCATGCTCGTGCACACACATGACAGTCATATACACACATGCTCGTGCACATGCATGACAGTCATATATACACACACATGCTCATGCACACGCATGACAGTCGTATACACACACATGCTCGTGCACACACGACAGTCGTATACACACACATGCTCGTGCACACACATAAACACAGCTTCACCTTCCTCTCCTCCTGCTTCGTGGCTGCAGATAGTGAGAACTGAGGGTGTCCCTCCTCTCCCCAAATGGACTCAGCGCTGAGGGCAAGCGCACCCCAATTTAGGCCAAGCTAAGCACTGACAATCTGACAACCTCTGCCACTTCCTCGCTGTATGGCCTCAGGCAAGTCACCTATTCTCTCTGAGCATTCCTTCATAGTGCTGTTGTGAGGACGCACTGAGCGGACGTGGGTAAAGCACTGAGAACAGGGCATGGCACGTGGGAAGTTGGACACACATGTTAGCTATCATTATTGCTGGGATATTATTCTGTCCACCAGCGCTCTTGCAAATGTGCTTATTCTAAGGCAGAAATGAAGATTCTTTTTTTAAATTTTTTGTTTTGCTTTCCCATCTTACTCCAGGAAAGAAACAGATGCTTAGGTGGACTATCTCAATTTTAAATGTTGAAAATTAGCTGGACGCGGTGGCTCACGCTGTAATCCCAGCCCTTTATGGGGCTGAGGTGGGCAGATCACTTGAGGTCCGGAGTTTGAGACCAGCCTGAGCAACATGGTGAAACCGGTCTCTACTAAAAATACATAGATTAGCAAGGCGTGGTGGTGGACATCTGTAGTCCCAGCTACTTAGGAGGCTGAGGCACAAGAATCGCTTGAACCCAGGAGGTGGAGGTTGCAGTGAGCCGAGATCGTGCTACTGCACTCCAGCCTGGGTAACAGAGCAAGGCTCTGTCATACATACATGCAACATTGACAATTAGTTAAAATGTGTAATTGCTATGTTACCAAAATGCCACAGATCTGAGGAGGAGCCGTGGCCCCCAGGGGTCAGCACGCTGTACCCCCCGCAGCTCCCCTAACCACACACACAGTTCCAGGTCATTTGGGTAAGCCAATCCCAGGAGCAGGTCTCCATGGCTGCAGGCCCCGGTAGGGGCGTATGCTATGGAGGGCCCTCTCCCCATCCCACCCCCTCAGGCCTCACCTGGACCAGAGGTAGGCGGCGATGGTGACGACGCAGGCCAGGGCAGAGATGACACAGCCCATGTAGGAGAGGAGGCTCAAGTAGTGCCTGTGCACAGCGCCCAGCTCCACCGAGGACACCTGGCCACAGGAGACAGGTGAGGGCTGGCCTCCATGCCCCCCACCCAACCTGCAGGCTTGCCCTGCATGCGGGGCTAACCTGGGATCCCTGGTGGGCCTAAGAACTTCCTCTCCCAACTGAGCAGAATATGGTCCCATGAGTGAATTTTTCTGGAGTGGGGGCGTCTTTAGATTTGACCACATTCTCAAGCAGCTTCTTGACCCACAGAGGCCAAGAACCCTTCATGAGAGAAGCCCTATTCTGTCCCGGCATTGATTACTCCTCAATAACATTTAACATGGGAATAGGTTTCCTGTGAAGGAATGAGCTTTCCACACCCGGGGGTGTCCAAGCCCCAGCTGGACCGCCACAGGGAGAATCCTACAATCCTGGGAGCATGAATTCTGAGGTCTTGGAGGCACTGGAGGCCACCTCAGGGGCCTCATTAGAAACACTCTTGGCCTCAGCACTGCCAAATCAGAACCCTAGATGAGGGCCAGGAATCTGCATTTTAGCACACGCCAAAATTTGGGAATAAAGAGCAGGAGCTTTACAAACCAGCTCCTTCACCGACTAGCTGTGTGGCTGCGGGTATACTGCTGAACCTCTCTGCGCCTGGGACACAATAGAAGCTACCTTGGAGAGCTGTTATGAGGAATAAACGACTGAGTGTGTGAAAAGTGCCCGCACAGAACAAGCACATGGCCTAGGGTGTGACTGCGAGGCGGGAGCGGGGACCCTCACCATCAGCACTGCGAAGTAGGTCAGGTGATTGCAGAAGCAGGACGTTTGGGTTTCTCTCCTGACGGTCTCACACCCAGCACTGCTCCAATGCCCTGGGCTGCTCACTGAGGAGGGGACGGCATGCAGCTCCAACCAAATCCAGTCCCCCTGGACCCCGCTGTGCCCACCCCCAAAGGCACGACTGCGGCATTCTTCCAGCCGGCCTACCCGAAGCCTGCCATCGCCCTCTCTTCAAAGTCCACCTTTCTCCAGGAAGCCCTCGGTGATTAACCCCACCTCCCCCACCCCCCGGACTCCGTTTCTCTTCCAGATACTTGTCCGGCCCAGAGATCCCCGCATACTCACATGTCGGGTCTTCAACCCAGAACACACACTGCAGAGTCACATTCTTCTGTAGGGACAAGAAAGACGGAGAGTGGATTCTGTGACAGTCCCCCCATTTACGGGCCAGGCAGGGGAAGTCTAGAACACAGTCGAGCCACCACCTGCCCCATTTGGACCTGACTGGCTGGAGCCCTCAACCAGGCAATCTTTTGGTTACAAAGACGAATGAGGCTGGAGGGCAGGAGAGGAAAGGGCGACATGGCCAAGAAGGGACGCTTGTCCCCGTGACGGCTGGCCCCACTCACCGGCTGCGGCTGGTGCTGGAAGGTGAGCACCACGGGCTCCGTGAGGTTGGCCACTTTGGTGTTCTGCACCACAATCCCCAAGACCTTCTCACCCAGGACTTGACTGGAATTCCTGTCCTAGATACACGGGGTTGGGGGAAGAGAGTAGGGAGGGAGTTCAGGGCTGAGAAGAAGGGTCCAGAAGCCGCTAACTCTCTCTGCCAGCATATTCCCTTGAGATGCTGAGTCTCCCTCTGGAACCAGTTGTGCCCATGTAGTCATTTACACTGTAGTAAGAACAACATTGCTTGGCCCTCTCACAGGGAGATTTGCACATTGCAGTGCAATTTCTGACTTTACAAGGGAAGGCTTTGACTCCCGGAGGAAGGAGCTCGTCTGCATGCCTTCTTTCCACCTCTGTCCGACAAAAACTGCTTTCCCCTGGGGAGCCCTGAGGGTGAGGGCCTCAGACCTGAAACAGGGCTTGGCTACTGAAATCCACTAGGAGGAGCCTCTTCTCAGTCTCCCGCCTCCCGCTTCTGGTGCTCTGGAAGAGCGTTCGAGGCAGCCGCACCGAGTACTCCAAGATCTCGCTCTGTTCCTCCTGCAGACCAGGGTCCCTTTAGGGCTCAGCCAAACGCAGACCCCCAGATCCATGCCCCCCGCCCCAGCACACACGCATCCATCCCTTCCTGGACACTGCCACCTCTAAGCCCATTTCTTCAGGAAGCCAAGCCTGACTCATGCCAGACCTCCCTTCCTTGCTCCCATCTCTGGCTGGGGAACCCTGTGGTTGGACACCAGGACTCCAGGGCAAATAGGCCTGGGAGAACCACGTGGTGTTGTGTTGTCTGGGGCTTCAGATGCCAGCTCTGCCTACAGCAGCCAGGTGGGGGGTGGCCATGTGGGCAGGGTGGGTGGTTCCCAGCTAACCAGAGCCACTCAAGGGGCAGTCTCAAGACAGGGGTGCAGCTGGGCGCAGGGGCTCATGCCTATAATCCCAGCACTTTGGGAGGCCAAGATGGGAGGACTGCTTGAACCTAGGAGGTCAAGACCAACTTGGGCAGCAGAAGAACACCTATCTTTACCACAATATATATATATATATGAAACATAGTCTTGCTCTGTCACCCAGGCTGGAGTGCAGTGGCATGATCTCGGCTCACTGCAACCTCCACCTCCTGGTTTCAAGCAATTCTCCTGTCTCAGGCTCCCAAGTAGTTGGGATTACAGGCACACACTAACATGCCCGGCTAATTTTTGTATTAGTAGAGCCAGGGTTTCACCAGGTTGGCCAGCCTGGTCTCAAACTCCTGACCTCAAGAGATTTGCCTGCCTCGGCCCCCCAAAGTGCTGGGATTACAGGTGTGAGCCACTGTGCCTGGCCTTACAAAGAGTTTTTTTTAAGCCAGGTGTGGGGGCAAGCCTGTAGTCCCAGCTGCTCACGAGCCTGAAGTGGGAGAATCGCTTGAGACCAGAAATCCGAGGCTGTGGTGAGATATAATTATCCCGCTGCACTTCAGCCTTCGTGACAGAGCAAGACCCTTTTTCAAAAAAGAAAACGAGAAAAAGACAGGGGTGCATGGCAGGCATTCAGGAGTCGGCCTTCTGTTCACACGGGTGGCCCCACGAGGCTGGCACAGGAGTCAGGTCCTGCCACTGTGCCAGGCAGGGTCCTCAATTCCATGGTTGAGCTACTGACGGAGGATGGCTATCTATCCTCGGGCCTGGAACCTTCCCGGGAGGCCATGGGGAGAGGCTACGGGGGCACTGAGCTTCAGGGAGTGCTCACAGCCCCACCTCCTGCCAGCCAGGCCCAGCCTGCACCTGCCTCCCGCCCAGGCCTGCCCCTGACCTCCTGCCGGGAGTGGATGTGCAGGTCCTGCAGGCCGGCAGTGGGCTGAAGCTTCCATACCGTGGCATTGACCCGGTCCTCCTCAAAGGACACTGTGTGCCCCACGAACCTCACGGAAGTTAGCTTCGACT
This sequence comes from Cacajao melanocephalus, assembly GCA_963573385.1. Taxonomy (NCBI): domain Eukaryota; kingdom Metazoa; phylum Chordata; class Mammalia; order Primates; family Pitheciidae; genus Cacajao; species Cacajao melanocephalus. The sequence continues at coordinate 45,143 of CAUYLG010079203.1, read as the reverse complement.
CCAGGTTCTGCAACTGCCTGGCAGGGAGGAGAAAGCGGCAATGACGGTGGGGAGGGGGCCGGCCGGCAGCAAGACGGAGGCAGGAGGAGGAGAGACTCAGACAGAGACGCAGGGAAGGGGCAGAGACAGAGAGAGGGGCAGGGGTGGGCAGGAGAGCGTGGAGAGCCCACGAAAGAGAAAAGCCGGCCGCTGAGCGCGTGAAAGAATGAGCTGGGGGAGGGGCAGACAGAGGAGGCGGGGCCTGGGAGCCACAGGAAAGGAGAGCGATGGGGTGGTGGGGGCGTCCTGGGAGTCAGCACAGCGGGTACAAGCCCAGCTCTGCCTGTGCCAACCCACTCCGTGGCCTTGGATTGGCTCTGCCGTCTCTGAGCCCCGGTCTGCTGGGCTGTGCCATGGACCACCCGTCCCTTCTTTATGTGGGGGAGGAGGGCTGGGGATGGCGGTCGCTGGGTTGGTTACTAACTCAGGAGAGGGGCTCTGCCTGGGGGGCGTGTGCTGACTCCCAGCGGAAGGAAAGAGAATCAAGGAAGCATTCCAGCCCCACGGAAGGCCTCCCCGTGGCCCCCACTCCGGGTCCAGAGCTCTGATCCCCTCCTGGCTCCCCTCGCTGCCCCGGGCGCCACACTTACTGGCTGGCAGGGGCGGCCGGGGGCCTCCTCGAGGCCTTCTGGGGATGCTTCAGGAACTGGCTGAGCAGCTGGAGGTCCCTTTTGAGTTCGCAGATGTCCACTGAGGCATTGTGAGCTGCCATGTGGGGAGAACCTGGGGGAGGGGTGGACAGGCCCCCACTGAGGCTGCTGATTGAGGTCCCAGGACCCTCCCATTCTGCCCCATGCCACCCCGAAATGCCTCTGAATGCCTCGATCCCTACTTTACAAAGGGGAAACCGAGGCTTCAAAAAGTGGAGTGGAGGCCCGGAGTGGTGGCTCACACCTATAATCCCAGCACTTTGGGAGGCCAAGGCAGGTGGATCACCTGAGGTCAGGAATTCAAGACCAGCCTGGCCAACATGGTGAAATCCAGTCTCTACTAAAAGTACAAAAAAATTAGCCTGGTACCTGTAATCCCAGCTACTCAGGAGGCTGAGATGGGAGAATTGCTTGAACCCAGGAGGCAGAAGTTGCAGTAAGCCAAGATTGTGCCATTGCACTCCAGCCTGGGCTACAAGAGCAACACTCCGTCTCAAAAAAAAAAAAAAAAAAAATTGGAGTGGACACTGCCAAGGTCACTCAGAGATAAGGCCAACTCGTGGGGGCTGTGTCTTACAGAACCTGCCAGCAATGCCAGCCCCAGCGGGATGCGGTGGGATGTGCCTTGCTCAGCAGCCTCCACAGGCGCCCTCAGCTACACACACGGAACAGGGAGGGCCCAGCCGGCCTGCTTAGGAGGGACATGGGGGGCTTGGTGGTGGTTCCTGGGACTCCACACCCACCAGCCTCCCTGACCCCAGGCTCGGCCCCTCTGCCCAGGTAGCCTGCACCCAAAGGCGACCGACTCGGGTATCTCCAGGGATCAGGTGGGACTCAGATGACGAAGACAGACAGTGGAGGTTCATGCCTGTAATCCTAGCACTTGGATCACACTCCTCCCCTCCTCAGACACCTTCAATGGCTCCCCAGTGCCTGTGAGTAAAGCCCAAGCTTCGTGATCTGACATTGCAAGCCCAGTCCACTTTGCGTTTTGCCTTCCCTGCCCCCAGACCACTGCCTAGTTGTTCCCTCTGCCGGAAGTTGCCTTACTGTGGAAGGAGAAGGTGAACCTGGCAGCGCTGGGCAGGCTGATGTTCTGAGGGCTCCACCAGGAGGTGACAGAGGTGGCGAACAGTGGCAGACCCGGGGCCAGGCTCTCCTCCTGGTGCTGGAAGCAGAGGAGGCTAGAAGCTTTGTCGCTCAGCAGGAAGTCATGCTTGCCATAGAGAAGATGCAATCTCCCAGCATGTCGGTTCCAGTAGAGGCAGAAGTGGTAGAGGCCCCTGGGTTCAGGGAAGGCTCGGGAAGCAGAGTGGGCTGCAGGGAAGGGGGCATGGACTGTGAGGGCCTCCTCGGAGTTCTCAATGGAGATACGCAGGTCTGGCGTGGGTTTGTAGCGGAGGCTGCTCCTGTGTGTCTGGTTCCGCTGGCCGCAGAAGCGAAAGTCTTCCCTGTGGCCCCTGCCGTGGGCACCTGAGGAGGCAGAGGCTGCAGATGGCACCCCGTGGCAGGGGCTGAGCAGAAGCATGGAAGGGGTCAGGCTTTGGGCTGAGAACATGTGAACCTGGAGCCTGAGACTCACACACATTCCAAGGGTCTACAAAAATGTGTTCGTCTTCCCCACTCAAAACTTAGCATCAAAATATAAAAAGAGGAAACTGAAAAAGAACAGTAATTTCAAAGGCAAAACAAATTTTTAACAGCAATGAAGTATTTAATGAGGCCATGCCTGCCACGGACGGTTGTGCAGGTGGTACACTGCACAAAAATGCTCTGGCTGCAAAGGTGAGTGGGGCAGTATTCCATCCATGTCCCATACCCTAAGCTGTGCACTGCAGGACTGCGTCTACCAAAAGGAAGGAGTGTCTTTTTCTTTTCTCCAAGGAACCCTCCACTAGCTGAGCTGTACCTGCCTAAAGGAGTGCTGGCAGCCACGCTAGGCACAGAGGCATTTTAATGTAAGTCCCAACAGCCCCGGGGCACCCCTGGGAAGACCTGCCTTGGACCAGGAAGAGCAGACTCAGCAGGAGCAGTGGCATCTGCAGGAGCCACTGGGCAGTCATCTTCCTCCCACGAAGTCACTCTTGGAAGTCACCACCTGGAAGAGGCCAGGAGTGTCAGCTGGGAGTCTAGACTGTGTGGGGATTCGGCTGGTCCTGCAGAAGAGGAGGCCAGCGTCGCATGGATGTGGGAGGTGAGGTGGAAATAGCCCATGGACCTCCCCAGAGCGGCCAGAAGCTGATCTTCAAGAGGCAGTGGGGCTGGGCGTGGTGGCTCACGCCTGTAATCCCAGCACTTTGGGAGGCCAAGAAAGGAGGATCACTTGAGCATAGGCGTTCAGACCAGCCTGGGCAACATAGTGAGACCCTGTCTCTACAAGAAATAAACAAAATTAGCCAGGTGTGGTGGCGCATACCTGTGTTCCTAGCTACTAGGGAGGCTGAGGTGGGAGGATCACTTGAGCCCAGGGAGTCAAGCCTGCAGTGAACTATGACTGCGCCACTGCACTCCAGCCTGGGTGACAGAGTGAAACCCTGCCGGAAAAAAAAGAAAAGAGGCGGTGGCTGTCCAGAGTCCAGCTGAGTTCCAGTCTCAGTTCTGCCTTTTGCCTGCTGCAGCACCTTGTGTAAGTCACTCAAAATCGGGCTAATCATAAGGCCTCTCTCCTGGACCCAGAGTGATGGGTTGATCTTGTCTAGAATCTGCTGGTGAGGGTTCCACTTGGACCTGCCACCACCTTGCCCCTCCATGCCTGGAGGGAACACAGAAAAAAGGGGGCTCCCAGAGTTCTCCCCAGCTACCTCCCTATCATCATTCCTGAGACTTAGCTCAGAGGACACCTCCTCCAGGAAGCCCTCCTCAACTCCCTCCACAATCAGTCCCAGCCTCCTTTGATTCCCACCACTGGCCAAAACCCCTCCCCACCCCCTATTAGCCTCCTCCAGGTAGTGGGAGATGGTGTGTTCCCTCCTCCTCCGTCAGCCAGGGAGCACCTATCCATCTCTGTGAGCAGGGCCTCGTGTAGGGAGGCTGCGGGATAAAGACCGTGGGGACGGACAATGAGGGAACTAAAGGATCAATGTATCCACAGCGCCCTCTACAGGAGCCAGAAGGGAAGGGAGCTTCCTATCATGACCGCCAGGGGGAGGCAGTTTCCCGGGCCTGGAGCAAAGGAACCACGGTCTCCACTGGGTACTAGGACTCGGTATTGCCCCAACCTGGCATGGATGGGGCACATCTGACCCTCCGAGCTCTCTATTAACTGAGCGCCTGCTATCTGCCAGCCTCTGTGTTGACCTGTCCCACCTCTGCATTGATTCTCACTCCAACCCTATGAAGTGGATACTGCTGTTGGTCCATTGCACAGATGGAGAAACTAAGGCCCAGGGGTCAAATGACGTGCTCCAAAATGCTCCCGAGGCCAGGGGCTTTCCCTGCCTGGTCAGGAGTGTAGTGCCTGGCGGGGAACCTGCGGCCCCGGCACTTGTAGAGTTGCCGGGAGGTTTGGCCCTCCCTACGGCCAGCTGGCCCTGTGGCAAAGCTGGGGCCTCACAGACAGACAACCTCATCCTGTGCGGCATGGCAGCTGGCCGCAGGGACAGAGGAACTCACTGGCCACAAGCCAGAGAATACACACAGAGTATGAGTTTGAGAGAAACCAAGGAAGACTTTCAGGAAGAGGTGGCTTTTGAACTGAATCATTGAGGGCAGCATTAAAGGGAGGGGTGCAGAATATCTCCTTCCTAGGCCAGTCCTCCCTCGAACAACCTGGCCCCTTCAGTCAAGAGCAAATTCCCTGCGTCCCACCATGTGGAATGGAACCCCAATTTCTCAGGCTTTGTCATTCAGTCGTAGGTCAGACAGGCTCATCACCTGCCCCTGATGGCATCACAGGACCCTTTGAGAAGAAAGATGTGGAAGGTGTTTTAGGGAGGGGCACCATTTCCCAGGTTGTGATTTGTAAGGTTTCACTGTGTCTTCTCTCAGCACTTTGATTCCTTTTGAAACTGCCTCCTGCCACCTCCAGCCAGCAGAAGGAAACCCAATGTCCGGGGACAGGGACACGTCCCTCCCAGACCCCCTCTTTCCTTCTGCTTCCTGTCAGTCTCTGTTGCTGTCCCCCTGGTTGTCAGTCCAAATGCCACTTCCTCCAAGCAGCCCTCACTGCTACCACAACACTCCACCTGTAAACTCGAAGCTGACAAATCATTTGGAAAATTTGGATCCAAGGCCCAAACAGGGTCAGTGACCTCTCAAGGTCACGCAGCAAGCAAGGAGGGAACCGGCCAGAATCCATGCGTCTCCCTGGCTCACTGACCTTCAAAGTCAGTCAGAACCACTGCCTCATGTTAGCCCTCCTGGGTTGGCCCTTGAGAATAAAGGAGGGAGCACAGGTAGTGAGCTCCCCATCACTGGAAGGAAACAAGTGAAGCAGCACCAACATGGGGTGCCAGGAAGAAATCCAAACACACACAAGGGACCAACTATCCCCGCCACTTCCTGAGCCATCCCCACTCCGCCTCAGCTGTCTGAACAACTACTCCAAAGTGGGCAGCTCTGGCCCCATCAACATGCTTGAGGTTTGAGCAGGAAGAGCTGCCTGGCTTCCTTTAACCCATGGGGTAGACTCTAGAGCCAGACTGCCTGGGTTCAAATCCTGACTCGCTCACTAGCTGTGTGTCCTTGGGCTAGTTACTCACCCTCTCTGGGCCCCGCTTTCCTCACTTGTAAAGAAGAATACAGAAATCAAGCTCACTTCAAATGTCATTGTGAGAATCAAATGAATTGATACCTGTAAAGGGCTTAGAGACAGGGCCAGGAATCTCCGCTAAGTAACTCCATACTTTCTGACCAGTTCATGTCTGCTCCTAACTCGGCCCCCTGGGCCTGTCACAGGCCCCTCCTCCCTGTTTCCCGCTCTTCCGTGCCACCCCTAGCAGCCAGCTCACCCACCGGAGCACCTTGAGGGGAAATTCTTACTGCATGAAGTTTCCTTTCCGGGAGTCCAGTGGAAGGCTGAAACCCCACCCAGAAAACTTCCCTCCTCCAGAAGCCCCTGGGGGCAGGAGCCCTGGGCTGGGGACAAGAAAGTTGCCATGCAGATTGGGCAGGGGGAGGGTACTGTCCCACTTGTCTGCTTAGCGCCCCTCGTTCTGCCACCCCTCCAGGTCAGCCCCATGCACACACACCTGCCACCTGCCCATGCACCCACCCAGGCGCCAGGGATGTAGCATGAGCCTCTGCACAGACCCCTGGGACCTGACCTGTCTCAGCCTCTGGAGCTTTGGAACCCCAGCGCTACAGGGCCTGTCATCGTGCTCAGTACCAACCACGGTCTCGAAGGCAAGGGCCTTGTCTCGGCTCACACGGAGCCAGAGGAGGTAGCTGAGCAGGGGGTATTCTAGCAACACCCCCACAATGATCATGTCAGTGGTAACATCCACGTTATCACACCAAACTCTCAGAACCGTCCTGTAATTTTACAGATGCGGACACGGAGGCTGGGGAAGGCTGTGTGTTCTCAGATCACGCGGGCTTGGGGCTGAGCCTCCCCCTCCTTGTAGAGCTGCCACTGGTAAAGGCCCCAGAGATGCATGTCCTCCCCGACCCCCCAGCTTTAGAATCCCCCCAAAGAGAAGGAGAGGAGCAGCACAGAGAATCCAGCCTGGAGACAGGGTGCCGGGGCCAAGGCTTGGGAAAGCCCCCACCACCCCCAGCTGGCCCTCCGGAGTGGCCGCCCTTGACCTCAGACCTTCCGTAAACACACATAGGACAGAACAGGCCGGCCCAGCCTGACACATGGGGGCCGCATCACGGGGTTCCCCAAGGATCTAGCAGAGTGGAGGATGGCCAGGGTTTGTCTGAGCTGAGACCCCACCCCACCCCCAGCCCATCCCCCAGGGCTCCACAGCTCCAGTTCCGGCTCAGCCCTGCCCCTCTGCACGGTGGGCAGGGGGAGACCACATCTCACTTTCTCCCGGTGTTGGGGGCTGAGTCACTTCCGTGTGGAGCCACGAGTCACCGCTGCCCAGGCCAAGCTCCTGGAAAACCCATTTCCTCAGAGGATGGAGATGGAAGTTGAGTGGACGGAACCTGGACAGCTCTGGGATTAACCCTTCCTGGGCAGGCGCCTCTCTACTGTCTCCTGCCAGGAAGACTCCTGAACCTGGCCCCCAACTGCTTCCGTCTTCCCTTTACACACAGCGGCCACTGCCCACCCCTGAGCCAGGCATCCCACCCCCAGACCTTTGTCCCTTGCTGTCCCTTTGCCTTGAATGGCACCTAGCCCTGTGACATTCCACTCATCTTTGAGACGAGCTGAGACAAGCCCTCCCCATGAAGCCTCACCTGCCCATCCAAAATTAATCCGACTTCCTGCCGGCGGAGACCCACCCTCAACACAACATGCCCCCCACCCCACATTGCCACAGGCGCTCACATCAGAGGCTCCCAAGCCTGCCTGTGGGTCAGACCGCCCTCTGGGAGTGCGCTAAAATGCAGATTCACAGGCCATAGAGCGTCCGATGGGGTGGGCTTGGGAGCCGGGCTTTAACAAGCATCTTGCTGATGGACACACTGCAGGCTTGGGAACCACGGGTTTATGAACCGTGGATAGGCACCAGCAGGTTTAGAGATGGTCAGAGAGGGGAGGGACCGGCCCTCAACCCTCAGCTGCTAGATGGTAGGGCCTGGACTGGGGGCTAGGCAGCCTGCCTCCCAGCAGCGCCTTTTCCCTGCCCTGTGATGCGGACCCGCCTGGTTCCTCTGTGGCTTCCCCCGCATTTCCCTGCCCTGTGATGTGGACCCATCGGGCTCCTCTGTGGCTCCCCCAGCATTTAGCGGGGCCCTGGAAGGGGCCTCCTGAAAGACATCGGGAGAAGAGGGGGCATCGGGTGGGGGAGAAGTGGTGGGAAGGGAGCTCCGGAGGCGTTCTCCGGGTTCCAGCCTAGTCTTGCCCACCTGGAGGCCTTCCCCTCAAATAGGCCCTCGCTGGGAGAAGCAGAGGGGGAGGCCCCAGCCCAACTTCCACCGCCCCAGCTCCCCTCCCGTCCGCAGTGCTCTCCCGTGGGCTGCTGGGGCACAACATGGAGCTGCTGAGCCTTTGGAAGCAAGGATTTGGCCCAAGGGGTTGGTGGGGCGGGGTGAGGATGAACGCCTGCGAGTTACACAGGCATGTGGGTGTGCATGTGTGTGCATGAATGTGTGTGCATGAGTGTGTGTGCATGTGTGCATGAGTGCGTGTGCCTGTGCATGAGTGTGCATGTGTGTGCCTGTGCATGAGTGTGCATGTGTGCGAGTCTGTGCCTGAGTACGTGTGCCTGTGCATGAGTGTGTCTGTGCATGAGTGCGTGTGCCTGTGCATGAGTGTGCATGTGTGTCTGTGCATGAGTGCATGTGCCTGTGCATGAGTGTGCATGTGAGTCTGTGCATGAGTGCGTGTGCACGTGCATGAGTGTGCATGAGTGTGTGTGCCCGTGCATACAAAGAGGTGCAGGGGGCCAGGAGGAGAATGCAAGAGAAGTCTGGGAACTGGGCAAGTTAGCTCCACAGAGGAGGAACGAGGGAGCCACTCAGACTTCAAAGGCGGGGAGGGCACGGGGCGGGCAGGGCACAGAGCCAAGAGCAGGGCTCCTGCAGGTGTTTCCTCCATGGAGGGTGAGGTGGGGGCTGGGAGGACCCTCCCTCCAACGGTTTCCAAACTTTTTTTTATAAAAGTAAATGTTACTTGGAAATAGCGTGTACCCAACAGCTCAAAGGAAATGCCCCTGTCAGACCCAGGTAGGACCCAGGGCCACACCGTACTCCCAGCCCAGTTCCCCGGTTCCTCAGCCGCACCCAGGGTCCTGGGGTAACAGTCTGCAAAGACCGAACCACTCCCCACCCCATTCCCACTCCCCGAATGGGGTGACTGCAGCCCAAGCGAGGTGACCGCAGAGACCTCCCCAGCAGGGGTGTTCCGGGATCACTGGGGGAAGCAGTGACTTCAGTTTTCAGGAATTTTCCTACAATAAAGGAGAATAAAATGAAGCAAGCTGCCTGCCTCAGAGGCTGGCAGGTGCCCAGCTCTGGCCCACTTACTGCCCAGGGTGAGGCTTGAATTCTTGCACCAGACCTGCTGGATGTCCCCCTGCCCCCCATGCCACCAGCTCAGGCCTCACAGTCCCCATGGCTTCTGATCTACCCAAGTCCTTGGGCCACAACTCCCTCTGCCTGCCCAGACACACCCTATGGGAAAACTGAGAAAGGGAGGAGGTTGGGGCATTCCCTGCCAGCCTGGGAGGGCATGCAGGGACTCTGAGTCCTCCCAGACAGCCAGTTGTCCAAAGTCAGCCACCCTGCTGCCTCCCGTATGTGGAACTGGGCATTTGCTTAAGAGGCCTCAGAGAAGCCAATATATAGTCACCCAGCCAGGAAGGAACCTGGCCTTGGGTGCTCCTACCTCCAAGCCTTTGCACACACTGGTCCTCCTCCCTGTGACGGCAGTCTTGTACACGTCTGTGAGGGTCCCGGTGCCCCGGGCCCCAAACCCCACACATCCTCCTGGGCCCCATGGTACCTGGCAAGACACCAGATGAGTGGGACTAAACAGGGTCTTATCTAGTGCAATGAAAAGGGCCTTGGAATCCAGGGAGATTCTAGGAGGAGAGGGAGGATCACAGCTTCCACTCCCCAAGTACTCTGTTAGCCGCTGGCATCCTGCAAAGCACTTGGCAAAAATTAATTGTTCAATCCTCACGATAACCCTATGAGCAGAGCCCGTGGATCAGGCAACCCTCGCAGCAACTTGGTGAAGCAAATGCTATCAGTGCCCTCACTTTAAAGGTAGGGAGGCCGGGTGCGGTGGCTGACACCTGTAATCCCAGCACTTTGGATGGCCAAGGCGGGCGGATCACTCGAGTTCGGGAGTTCGAGACCAGCCTGACCAACATGGAGAAGCCCTGTGTCTACTAAAAATACAAAATTAGCTGGGCATGGTGGCGCATGCCTATAATCCCAGCTACTCGGGAGGCTAAGGCAGGAGAATCACTTGAACCCGGGAGGCAGAGGTTGTGGTGAGCCGAGATCACACCATTGCACCCCAGCCTGGGCGACAGAGTGAGACTCTGACTGAAAAAAAAAATACGGAAACTGAAGCCCAAAGAGGTTAAGTAATGCCCAAGATCACAAAGCAAGTAAGAGTCAGCCAGGACTCAGACTCAGCCTAATCTCCAAGCCCATGCTTTCAGCTATTGTGGACTACTGAGTTCTTTCTCTTCTCTGGGACTCAGTCTCCCCAAATTTACCATGAGATAGCTTGCCAAAGCACTTTCAGGGAACGCTAGTTCCCAAATTAGAAAAATGCTTGTGGGCCCTGCTTTATCTTGTATATTAGCATATCCGATGCTCTGATAAGTCCTGCAGGAAAGAAACCCATAACGCTTAGTTGGGTGGTTTCCCAGCCCAACATGAAGGTAGAGCATTTTTTGCATGGACACCCATTATCAACGTGGAAAAAAGCTCTCAGAAATCTCGACGCCACACAGAAGCCTGCCAGCACCTCCAGCACCCTCACCCTCTTCCCCTTTGAGCTGTCCCGAAGGTCGTTAGCTAGCATGAGATGAGCTACAGCAGACGCAGGCTGCAGTGTTCCCCAGGGCCACTCATCATCATCCCTGACACTTCCAGGAAAGAGGTCCCCGGTGAACCTGGGGTATATTCGGGCCTATCCCACCTCCCGTCGGCCGGTGGCACCAGCTTGTGGGAAAAGGGCACTGCCAGGCCTGTCCCCAGGTGGGCCATTCCATTAAAGCCAGCCATGGCCAGCTGGGCCTGTAGCTTCATCTCAAGCAGCCTAGACACTCAGGATGTTGGGGAAGAGAGAGAATATGAGGATGCAGGAGTTTTAGGAGCTGAGAAGCAAAGCCTCTTAGAATTGTGGAATCGAAGCCAGGGCTGCAGCGTGTGCCTATAGTACCAGCTACCTGGGAGGCTGAGGCGGGAGGATTGTTTGAGCCCAGGAGTTTGAGGCTGCAGTGAGCTATGATTGCACCACAGCATTCTAGGCTGGGTGACAGAGTGAGACCTTGTTTCTAAAACCAAATTAACAAAAAAAGAAAAAGGAGAATTTTTGAGGCCAGCCACAGCAACTCACTCTGGTAATCCCAGCACTCTGGGAAGCCAAGGTGGGATCACTTGAGGCCAGGAGTTTGCGACCAGCCTGAACAACACAGTGAAACTCCATTACCAAAAAAAAAAAAATTAGCTGAGCATGGTGGCACGTGCCTGTAATCCTAGGTACTCAGGAGGCTGAGGCAAGAGAATCATTTGAACCTGGGAGGTGGAGGTTACAATAAATCGAGATGGTGCCACTGCACTCCAGCCTGGGTGACAAAGTGAGACCCTGTCTCAAAAAAAAAAAAAAAAAAAAACAAAAAAACAAACTTTTAGAATTGAAGAGACTTGGAACCTAAAGGAGGAGCAGGGATAGGAAGGCATTGGGGACACCAGCCTGTTTTGAAGGGACCTCAAAGAGCCAAAGAGCCAGCAGTCGGAGGGCTGTGGTGCCAGGCCTGCTCAGCGCATGCTCCGGGGGGTCTGCATCCAGGCAGAGGCTCATGGCCGAGTCTCCACCTGGCCTTCTCCAAGGAGCCGCTGAGGCCAGCCTCCTGGGCGCCAGGGCACACACCAGTCAGCACCTCCCCAGGGAACGCACATGCCTGGAGCGGGGGCAGCAGGAGTTAGGGGCATAAGGTTGGTTCAGAGGAGCTCTGCAGCCATCTGGAAGCTTGGGGCCAGCCCGCCCCTTCTCTGGGCCTTATTTCCTCCTCTGTCAAGTGGGCAACTCTGATGCCTGTCCCCCGCCCGCCTTCTCTGGAGCCAGAGCCTTCCAGGTCCCCACAGGCTTCAGGAGGCCTGCAGGGAAGAGCAGAGCTTACCTCCGAGCTGGCAGTGAGGGGCAAAGAGGATGCGGAGCCGAGATCCCTGTCCTGGCCAGACTCTCTTCCCTCTCAAACCACAATCGGACCTCAGCTGTCTGGCTGAAGTTCCCCTTCCCCATCTGCATTCCTGCGTTGCCCAAGGCCAGGCCCTCAAGGTCAGCCCAGTCAGCTCCCTCCTCGTTTTCTCAGGAGGCAGTTCAGCTACCCCAGGTCTGGCAAAACTCCCGTCTTTGGAGCACAGGGCACCGAGCATTCCCCAGGCCAGCCACCAATCCTCCCTTCCTTTTCTCCTCCTCCTCCCACAGGTCCCGGATCCTGAGCGCACCCTCCCCTACTAAGTAGACTGGGTAGGACGCAGTTCTCCCCGGCCACAGCTGGGGGCCCGAGCCTGGCTGCACCTGGACCCTGTCCGGGGAAGGGGAGTAGAAGCACTGATCTCCATCCCAGCTCCTGAGAACACGGCACGGCATCGCTGAGCATCAGGGGTTGCACGCCCCGTGGGCGGGGTGCTCACCACCTCCAGCGACACAACTGTGCTCATTAAGCTCTTTGAACACGCAAGACAGGATTGTGAGGTCTTTGCACATGCTGACACATTTAAGCCTCCTCAAAACCCTTGAGACAAGTACCATTGCGCCCACTCCACAGATAAGCCCAGCGAGGCCCAGGGAGGTCAAATTACCTGCCCAAGGTCACACAGCCAGCAAGTAGTGAAGGTTGGACGCGAACCCCAGGGCCGGCTCCACAACACACGCTGTTCATCTCAAAGCGTGTTTCGCTCCTGAACTTACCTGACTCTAAGAAAGCGCTTCTATTGAAAAGTCACAGTAAAGAAAGCTTCCAACAATGGATTTCCATGGGTTCACCAGGACGCCATCCCCCCAAGCGCCCAAATCAGGAGTGCATGGGACCTCACTCAGGTGAGCTTGGATTGCAGCTCCACTGGCGTCTTCCTGCCCCTGCACTTCCAGGCCACTCACGCCCTGGGCTTGTCAGAGGCTTGCTTCGGACCCCTGGGGGTGCAGCCCACTGACTCAAAAGAATCTTCAGGAAGGGCTGGACTGAAGGGAGGGGAGTGGAGCTCTCACCCCCAGCCACTTCCTTGTAGTTGAAACTGCTGTCTTTAACTGTCTAAGTCCCTTGGAGCACGGTCTGTGACCACCCCCCACAATGGTCCCCAGTGCCACCCCACCCACTGGCTACTCCATCAATGTTGGGGAGAAGGGAGATGGAGGGGAGTGGAAAACGATAAAGGGGAAGGGATGGGGAGGAAGGAGGGGAGCTGGAGGGGAAGGGGACTGAAAGAGGAAGACAGGGGAGAGGCGGGGGATGGGGAGAGGGAGCAGGAGTGACAAGGAGGAGAGGAGAGGAGGCGGGAGAATCGTACCTGGACTCCTTTGTGGCAGGTGGACTTACTGTCTCTACGTTAAGAATGTGCATGGCAGACGAGGGCTTCTCCTTTGCTGGTGGGTCAACGTCCCCCACCTCTTTTCAAGAGGACAGAGACTTTGAAGCTGGGCCGCCCCAGCCACTGCTCCCTCACTGGAGCTCCAAACAAAGGGGACAGGCAGGGAAGAGAGGCTGAGAAGCCGCAGCCGCCAGCCAGCGCGGGAGAAGGGGCGCAGGTGACAGCAGCCCCTGGCAACCGTTGCCCTGGCGACCGTTGGCAGCTGCAGGGAACACGTCACAACTCGGCTCAGACCCAGCAAAGCAACGTGGCTCCGTAACTTGTCCTGTGCCCAAGTCCTCAACTCAGATGCTGCCCAGGCCAGACAGGCAGCTGGCAGGGGGAGGGCAGGGTTAGGACGGTGACTTAACGGGAGCCTGTCTTGACGGGATCGCAAAGAGCCAGAGCTTCCAATTTCTTGAGAGAGGCAGAACCCCAGGTTTTTACATGAAATCTGCAAGTTTGTCAATATTGACTTTAAAATCAAATCTATTTAGAACCCTGTCCGGGCCACCCAGTAATCAAATTATGCCTAACGGTAGCTGGATTTGCTTTTGGCAGCTGCCAGCCTGTGGCCCTGGCCTCAAAGCAGGCTGAACACCCTCTAATCCCACATTGACTGTTGTGAGCACAACATGTGCATCATATAGCTCTGAAAAACTCCTCCTCCAGGAAGCCTTCCCAGATTGCCACAGCCTACCAAGAATCCCCCTTCTGAGTTAGCCCTAGGCCTGGAGGTTCCTCCTGGCTTCCTTCTAGAACTCCCAGCGGGGTGGCTAGGAACTCAGATTCTCTTTTTCCAGTCTGGAGAGGGAGGAAAATAGAGACAGAACTTCTGAAACTCCTACTGTGTGCCAGGAACTACACTGGGCATTTTGGGGATCCATTTCTACCACTTTTCAAGATTGGCTCTATGAGACCCACCTTACAGATGGGAAAACAGAGGCTCGGGGGATGTGACTTGCTGTAAGCCACCTAGCTGGTAAGGGTGGCTTACAACAAGTCACATCCAAGATGTTAAATAGAATTTAAACAGAGATCTTCCCTTGGACATGAAGATGTCAAGACCAGTTGTCCATGTAACACCTGACTAATCCCTAACTCCCCGCAACGTTCAATGCTCAGCCAGATTTTATTTAATCATCTCCAGTGACGGGGAACTCACTTCCTTCCAAGAAGGCACATTACTTTGATCTCCAATAAGTTTTTCACATCCACTGAGTCAAAGGGAAAAGGACATAAAAATCGTGGTGTGCCCCAAACAGGGCACAGGATAGAACCAGGAGTTAGAACCCCCACTGAGGCTTTCGGATCCGGACCAGCAACAGCCCAGCGGATAGGGTGGGGTTGCTCAGGGATGAAAAAGATCCCAGGGTCTCAGTGGACAAGCTTCAAGCGCTTTCTCAGAACACAAGCGGGCAACCCCACTGGCGATCACACTCCGAGGGGAGTCCAGGGGAGGAAGGGGCTTTGGGACAATTTCTGGCAGAGGCCATGGGAAAGGCAGCAGGGGCTTGGGGCCGAGAGGATGGCGTCTCTGCAACTCCCCTCCTCACCCGCCCCTCCATGGCGCAGAGCCAGGAGGCAGCTTCAGTCAGGAGGCCGCTATTGTCTCACTGCAGGCCCAGAGCTGGGTCCCATTCAGGCCCTATTTTTGGCCCCCGGAGGAAGAGGAAAAGAAAGCAAAGAAAGAACTTGCTGTTCTCTGGTGAAACCTTCTCCCGGAAAGCCTCACAGGGTTTGCTGGGCTGGAGAAGGCGGTCTCTGTGGCATCAAAGGATCCTGCGCTTAAAGGGAGCTGGCAGGGGGCTGCGGCTCAGGGGACCCAGTGGGAGGCACAGACAAGGCACATCACGCCTTTTACACACACTGGGCACCCCCTTATGGCGGCAACCCAGAGAAACAGAGGCACAGCTTCCCCAGCCCCACCCATAGTCCCTAAACATCCACCCGTGGTAATAATAAAAATACCTGCTCATCACACCCGCAGCCAAAACCCAAAACACTGTCTTACTCCACACCTACAGCATTCCCAACGGGGTGGGGGCGGGGACGGAAACAATGACGCTCATTTTATAAGTCAGGGAACGAAGGCTCGGGGAGCAGCATGACTGCTGAAATCACAAGCCAGTCACCACAAGCCTACTCCCATTCCCCGACCTGACGCCACCCCTTCCCTTCCTGCAGTCGTCAACTCCAGCCACTCTAGACTTCCAACCGGACACACCTCAGGGCCTTCGCACGCACCTTTCCCTAACGCAGCACATCCTTTCCAGGACCCTTCCCCTGACTGCCTCCTTCTCAGGTCTCAATCAAATGTCCCCTCCTCTGAGAAGCCTTCCGTGACCACCCAACCAAAATTATCTTCCGCATCCATCGCTCTCTTCCATGAGACTTTGATTTGTTACCCTTACAGTGCCTAACACTTCATGGCTCTGCGATGAGCTGACGTGTTCTCCCTTGCTCAGCTTTACTGTCTCGCCTATCTTGCTCACCACTGGCATCTCAGCACCTAGCACAGTGCCTGGTCCACAGAAGATACCCAGTGATGGCTAGATGAATAAATGAATGACTGAGGCAGAGCTGGGGCTCTAACCCAGGGCAGGCAGGCTCCACATCTCTTCCCAAAAGGAGCCATTCCTGATAGACCCATAGGAGATCAAGAAGATCCAACCCCAAAGTGCCACGTAGGCTATGTGAAGGGTAGGGGATGTGGAAGGTTCGAGTACTGAGCCATCTCCACTCCCCAGACTCTCACAGGATCAGGAGCACGCACACCTCTGCCAGGTGCTTGGCCGGAGAAGGTTTCCAAGACTGTGTGTAGCCTGATAGGACCTGAAACAGTAGGCAAGCTCCCCTTTGCTTTCCTGATAAAGGCTCTGAGAAGTCCTGCAGCACAGAAGCCTGGGAGCCCATGCCTTTCCTATGCCACTGGGGCCACAGCCAGTTTTAATGGGTGCTGGATGAGAAGATGTCTGAGATTCCATCTGAACCTGTGAGCACTGGATTTTATCTCTATATTAAAGCAAAATTACCACCTCCAAGACCCTCAAAGGCCCATTCCTGTGGTTCAGATCTAAGGGGGGCCCGGGTAGCAGATCTGCCAATGAGAGTGGGTCACCTTCCCGTTGCCGCAGACACCAGGCTCCTACCTGGGCTCCCCATGGGCTCTCCAAGGTAAAGCAAGGAGGAGAAAGAGCACATGCCTATGGCCATGGGTCCTGGGGTACAGCAAGCTGGGGGTGGGGGTGTCCCAAGCACTTGTCTGCAGGGACTCACGGGGGAGCTGGGGCAGGGAAGGGAGCCACGCACAAGTGCAAACCATGGGATATGTGCTTGGCCTCCCACGCTTCCACGGCCGCTCTGTGAGGAGGTACTATCATTCCCATTTTATAGCAGGGACACAGGGACATGGCGCTTGCCCAGGAACACACAGCTGGTAAAACTGGATCCAAAGGAGCGTGGTGCACTCCTTGCCTTGGGCTGCCTCCGTGGTCCTGCATGGCACCCCGGGCCCTGTCCTGGCATCGACACGGAAAGTCAGCAGCAGCTACTCCATAGAGGGGTAAAGGGAGGCTCAGAGGGCCTGAGCCAGGGGTCCAAAGCCTCAGGCCCAGGAACAGGCGTGGGGCCAGACCTTGCTGACTCCAGTGCTCACGTGGTTTGCAAACACTACCGTCCTTCCTAGATCGCAGTCACTAAAGCTTCTTACTCCAGTTTCCCAAACCCAAGTGGAGGGACAGAGACGGGACCCTGGGGCATGCTGCCACCTGCTGCAGGGTCTCCATGAAGAGGCACTGGCTGTCCTCCCCCATCATGGCTGGTGAGGGTGCTGCACTGGTCCCAGCTCCCACCACCTCCAGCTAAGGCGCCAGGGCACGGGCAGGGGGGACCTGGAGGACACAGCTGTGCACCTGGTCCCCTAGGAGTGCGCACAGGTGGCAGAGCCCCCCACAGTAGGAGTACAGCTTTGAGGAAGCTGTGCACAATGGTTTCTTCCAGCCTTGTCCACTGCCCATGGCTCTAGGCAGGTGGGGGTCGGGGGAGCGCCGTGGGGTCAGGAACACCCCTATTCGGGTTCAAGCCTGTTGGATGAGGGAGAGCAAGGGGCCCGGAAGACTTGGGAGGTGGGTGTCCTGTCCCTCCCGACTTCTCCATCAGGCCCTCCCAGCTCACCCCCGTCCTCTCAACTGGGTTCCTCTCCCCCTCTGCCCCCTCCCATCCAGCCCACTGAGCTATTTACACATGGACAGGAGGCTCTGAAAATGCATTCATGGCATTCATGGTGGAAGTTCCTTGCCAGTCGGCCAGGCTATGAAGTGGGTGTCTAAATGGAGGCAGCACCTGTCTACAAGCATGGCCTGATGCAGCTAGAATGACCCATATGCCGCTTAGAGACTTAACTACTCAGGGGAACGTGGGAATTGGGTGCCCATCTCCCCCAAGGCTAGGAAAGCTCAGGGCTGGAAGGAGCCATGAAGAGGAGCCCCATGCACTGTCCAAGTTGCCTCTGCAAACTCCCCTGCCACACTTGAACGTCTACAGAGATGGGGAACTCACTACCTATCACGGGAATGGCCATCTGTGGTACTATGGGGAGAAGCCCGGGCTAAGAGGCAGGAGACTGGGTTTGGGCCCTGCTGCCACTGACTGCTCCAAGCCCTCGGGCCTGATTCCTCATCTGTGACACGTGGATAAAGTTTCAAGTCTTAGAGGGCTGGCAGCACTCATGATTGAATGAGGGTCTTTGTAGGCAGAGAAGAAGTGTGTGCCCCAGGGGTGGGGGTTTGGGCTGTGAGTCGCCCCTGAACTGTTTGGCCTGTGCCCAGATGGTGACACAGCAGAGGAGCAGTGGGCAGAGGGCACAGGGCTGAGATGAGTCAGGGGCCCCGGCCAGCCCTTGGGGCTCACCCCTAGCATCTGTCACCATCGAAGCAGGTGGGTCTGGGCAGTTGTCTGACCCCTGCCACAGGGTTTGAGACCCAGGGTGCCGGCCACTGAGCCACGCCCTGAGCCCCAGACTCAGCCAAGGGCCCAGAAGGGGTCAGCTGCTCAGCCTAGCTCCCAGGGGCCACGGGAGCTCACCCAGCAAAGAAGTGACCACAGTGCAGTTCTGCCCCAGGAAACCAGCCCCCTGGAACCCAGGCCTCCTCGCCTGGGCTAGTGCTGTGGCCTCTGGTCCCTGGACAGGTCAGCAGTTCTGTGGGTAATGGCTCCAGCCCAGCTCCCCAGGCCCAGGGTCACTTCAACTCACTCCAGAACCTGGGTTGGGCCTCAGGTCTTGGGGAACACAAAGGAGCCCCTGGCTGGACAATGCCTCGGGCCAGCAGATCAAGACTCCAGTAATGGGTATGTCCAAAGGGGAAGCTGTCACAGGATTGGTGGTTTTCCCAGTAACATCTCGGGAGGATGGTGGTGCCATTGTTCTGGATAAAGTCTCTGTCACTCTCTAAGAACAAGGCTTGGTCATGGCTCAGAAGGGACAATGACAACAGCACTTGAGGTGTGCCTGGCCCTGCACTCAGCACTTAAAATCTAGAGGCTCACGTAACCCCCTCAAGGTGCCGTTATCATCTTCATTTTTACCATTAGGAACATGAGGCACAGAGAGGTTAATATACCTGTCCCAGGTCACACAGCCAGTGGAGCTGGGACAGAATCAGGCAGCCCCAGAGCCCATACCCCTAACAGCCCACCTCGTGCTGCCTCTCCCAGGAGGCGGCCTGGCTGGGGGATGGGGAGGCAAAAAGTCTGGGACAGCTGGGGACAGGGTCTACATCTCATGAGCCCCTACGATGTGTGGCAATCTCGGTTCATCCCCACAGGGTTGCATTTAGATATCAGAGACTTTCACAGCCCAAGTAATGAAGTTTCAAGAAATTCCCGCCGCTTGCTCAAAGTCGCTTTTCAAGGATTTGAACCTAACTCAACAACCTCATGATCCCGAAGATCAAAGCTTGAGCTGAGGTTTAGGGAGGACCTCTTGAAGTCATGCATTGTGCTAGGTACATACTTTGCAGCCATTTGTCACCCCAAATTTCACAGGACCCCTGCAAAGGGGTGGTAGTGTTACCTCCATTTACATACAGGGAAATGGGTCCAGAGAAGCTGTGATCTTTGGCAGTGGAATGTGAGTCTCCACAGCTCCTCTCCAAAGTCAGCTTTCCCCCGTGGGCCTCCTCGAGTATCCAGGCCAGGGGGACTGGGAGGAGGAGAGAGACCTGGAGGCAAGAGGGCCGGGAGGCGGCAGACGCGGCTCTCTGTCTCGCTGTCCCTTGTTTGGGAGTTGGTGTCAGTGGCCCTGAGTCTGGGAAGCCAGGCTGGAGCCATTCACCGCAGAACTTCTCAGGCTGGCAGAGCTGGGCTGGCTCTAGGACAGCGAGGCCATCTCCCCCGCCACACCATCTCCCACTAATGCAGAGAGGCCTGTCCACCGGTGCCCGGAAGCATGCCAGCTCCCCGGCACTGAGCTTTTATCTCTGCCTGGAACTGCCAAGCATACCACAATCTGCCTGAGCCTGCGCAGGCGCCAGCTCGGGAGCCCAACGCCCACCACACTGCCCTCCTCACCAAAGCGTGAGTCAGGCTGGAGGTAGGTAAGTGAGCGCCGCTGGCGTCCAGGTGGCCGCAGCTCTCCCATCAGTAGCCGGGGCAGGAAGAAGTGCTCACAGTTATTACAGGTTAGCTCTGGGCCTCAGTATACCCATCTGTCCAATGGGAGAGGTAATGAGAAAGACTTGACATTCCCACGGGGCAGGCACCGTCCCATACGCTTTCCTATATCAACTCTCTTCATGCTCACAATAGCCTCTGAAGCAGGTGTGATTGTGATCCACAGTTTACAGATGAGGAAACTGAGGCACAGGCCCATGTTCACACAACCAGAGAGAAACAATGCCGAGATTCTCCCTAAGCAAGCCGGCCTCGCCGTCTCCATGGGTGCTGTCACCCCCCAGGCGCATGGATTTGGAAGTGGCAGGGGCGGGCTTCAAGATACAGGCATGTGCCTGGCTGGCTGAGGAGCCCCTCCCCACCAAGAGACAAAAGCCCAAATTCTGGATCCCCAAAGATGTGGGGTTACTCACTGGGTAAGCCTCCCCTGCCTCAATGTCCTCATCTGAGAAGTGGGTGTCGTGTGCAAGGCACCGAGCCCAGGGCCTGGCAGAGTCTGACGTCAGGGAAGGTCCAGGATTGCTCCTCTCCAGGCTGAGCCACCAGGGAACCAGGGAGAGTTTGGGGCTTAGCCGACCTCCTGCCAGGGCAGGCTGGCACTGGGCGGTAGTCAGAAAATGTGTGTCCCCTCCTCCTCCCCCACCCTTGGCCCCTCTACCCAGCAGTCCAGGCCTGAGCCCAGAATCTACAGGGCTCCCCTGGGGGCCTCCAGGAGCCCCAGATGGGGCACCAGAGACAGGAGGAGGGGCAGGGTCTCAGCTGAGTGACGGCTCAGGAGAAAGCAGGCCTGGGAGACTGAGGGCCCCGCACCACCCGGTTTGAGAGACCCCTTTGTGCCAGCCTGCCCTGCCCCCATTTGCCATCTGCCCGGTTGCTGGCAGATTGGTCACCCCTGATTGCTGGGTTTGCTCACGTGATGCCCCCATCTGCTGTGAGTCAGAAGGCGGGGTCCACAGGGCCACCCCCAGCATGGGGACGGGGGCTGAGCCCTGCTCAGGCTCCGGTCTGGGAGGAGGTGGCACTGGGGTTTGAGGCTCCGTTGTCACGCTTCCTTCTCCTCCCTTCATCCACTCGACCTCCCCACGGCCTCCTCCGTGGCCTCCCTGGGAGCCCTGCCACATGGAAGCCCATCTCACGTCCCTGAAACCACACAGACCCCCAGGCCACACCACACGCGGCTTCTGCACAGGATGGAGGGACCCGCATCCCAGCCTGGCTAGAGGACAGTCCGCAGTGGCCCCTCCACGGCTGTCCTGCCCACATCCCACGCCTACCTTTGTCATTCGGGGCCCTGCCAGGAGGCCAACCCCACACCAATCCTGCCACAGTTCTGCCACCTCTCTTGCCCTTCCCCTCGACTGGGTGCCACCTCCCCCTCGTCTCCCTCACACGTGAAGCTGCCCCCAAGCTCTAGCCTTTACCCAGCAGCCAGAGACTGGGACTGCCTGGCCAGCCTCACACTGCAAACCCATCCTGCCCTCTCTGTCCTGCCGGGTTTGCAGCCTGGGTCCCCAGCCCCACACAGCACCCACCTGGTGAGTCCTCCTGCCTCTCCTCCCCCCACAGATCAGATTGGGACCTGCTGGCCTGGCTCATCAAGTCCCATGAAATGACCCATGCCAGGTGTCCGGTGTTGCCCTCCATGTGGTCCCCAGCTTGTATTGGTCCCCATATGTTTTCCTACGTAGTTTCCTCCGCTAGGACTCCCCCAGCAGTGCTCATACGGACATCAGCCCCTTCCCCGCCCACCTTCTCCCAAGTCCCGCCTCAGTGCTGTCTGCAGAGCCTCCCTGGTCCTCTTCCCTGGCCCTCTGTTAGCAAGCTTATCTCATGCCTCCATCTCACCTCCTGTTTTGTTTGTGTCCCTGACAAAAGGAAGTGTCACTTCAGGCTGACTGGCCCCTGCCCAGTGGCCCAGGCCGGGACACAGCCTGTCCATCACAGACCACACATGGAGTGGTGTTCTCCATCACCCCAGGCCTGCAGGAGCCAGGGCAGCTACAATCACCCCACACACCCATTTAGCAGCTGAGCTCCTGAGGCCAGAGGAGAGGAAGGGAAGGGGCCATGGTGATGCTGTGACCGAGGTGGGTCCATATCTCAGGTCCCTACAGCAAAGAAGGGGTCAGATCTGGCCCTAAGAGCTCATCCCACACCTGGATGTTGGCAGAAAGGATCCCCAAGAGGACCCCTGCCTGGGCTCTGGGGAGCCAGCGCGGCAGCCCATGGCTGTTAATGCTCAGAGATGCTCCTTCTCACATAGTCTCTGACCTCAAGGAGCCAACACACTGCCCCAGGTTACCCTCTGGGAGGGGCAGGGGACTTGGTTCTGGGTCTGGGCCACTCATGAGTTTTGAGACACCTTATTTGCCTCACTCACGACCATGTTCCCAGCAGAGTACAGAGTGCACAGTAAGCACTCAATAAATGCTTCTATAAATAACTTCTTGGTCTGCTGATGGAGCTACAAAGGCTATTCCTACTCAGCCCGTGGACCCCAGGCCACAGCTGCTCCACATTGGGATGGGATGCCTTGACCCATCCCCTCCTCCTCACTCAGTAAAATGAGCACCAGGCCCCTCCAAGTGGGGCACTGGGAGACCCCAACTCTACCACACAAGGGAGGCGGGTTGTGGAGCGGGGAGGACAGGAACCATCGGCTTCCTACATGCCCCCAATCCCCGAGGGGCCCAGGGTGGGAAGTCCTATCAGTCCCAGGCAGTTGGAGCCCTGAGGTCTGGTGGCGACGGGCAGGGTGTTCAGCCGGCAGCCTGCGCTTCCCCATCTGCCTATCACTGGTTCCAGGACTCTCGATGTTCAGAGACCCTGCGGGACCACCTCCTCCCAAAGCTGGCTTTGGTGATGAAGAGCATGGCGGCCCGTGGCTCAGTGGGGACCTCGGACCCAGCCCCGGGGACAGCTATGGGAAAGCTGCCCTCAGGAGTCCCCTCAAATGCCCCCTCCCCGCTGAGCCTGGTTCCTGCCTTTCCATCCCTGG
The DNA here is from genome assembly GCA_963573385.1 of Cacajao melanocephalus. Taxonomy (NCBI): domain Eukaryota; kingdom Metazoa; phylum Chordata; class Mammalia; order Primates; family Pitheciidae; genus Cacajao; species Cacajao melanocephalus. The sequence goes on along the minus strand of CAUYLG010079203.1, from coordinate 22,418 downwards.
ATGTGCTCAGTGACCTTGGGCAAGCCGCCTGCCCTCCCAGAGCCTTGGTTCTCCCATCTGGACAGTGGGAGCACTGATCTCACAGCCCAGAGAGCAGACCCAGTGACTGTACCACTCTGAGCCTCAGTTTCCCCACTACAAAATGCCTGGCAGCCCCGAGAGGTGCGGCTCCCTTGGGCCCCAGCCCCTTCCCAAACATCTCCTTGTTGATCCATCCCCACTCTAGAGACCCCCCACAGCCATGCTGGCCTGGGCTACATCCTAAGATACCATGACCCCCCGGTTCCCCATTTCACCACCACCCCTACCCACTACTGCCCAGCAGTCACACGTGCACTCATGGACACACCCACATTCACACTCACATACTATTCCTCTTCCCCCCCTGCTGTCCAGCCCTTGTTTGGGTACCTGCTGCCAGGTGGAGGGTCCTGCACAGGGCGGGCGGCCGGACCACCTCTCAGGATCCACCCCCAGAGGCTTAACCTGCCAGCCCTGTTCCTGCTGCTTGCAGAGTGAGCTGGAGAGCGTGGGAGGCTCCCAGCCCATCTCCTGCAGTAGGGCAGGGCAGCAGCCAGTGCGAAGAGGGAGGGACCGGGTGTATTTGCTGGGGAGACACCCCCCTCCTGCCCCAGCCGGGCTCCTCCTTCCTCCCTGAGCTCAGCTAGGGATGATGGACGATATTTGTGAGTCATGGATTTCTCAGAGGGAGACCAGGAGGGGGCAGGGTTGAGAGCGCTGCGGCAGTGACCCTGGGGGATGCCCATGACTCAGCGCTAGGCAAGGGTGCACCTCAGCCTCACCCCTCATCCAGGCAGATAGGTGCCAGGCTTCAGGGACAGGCAGGGGCCAGGGATCACTCTGCTTCCTCATCCTCCATCTGTTGCTTCCCCAGGGCCAGTCTCCCCAAAGCTCCCCCAGAGAGGCCGGGGTTGCCGTGGCAACAGTGCCCTTGGATGCTGTCCACCCACCTCCCAGGTCAAGGCGACAACTGCCCCTTCCTGAAGGAGAGTCCAGCCTCCTTGGCAGCCGACGGGAGCCGGTGCTGACCGGCAGAGCGGAAGGCAGCTGGGAGGGAAAGGGTGACAGGCAGCCGGGCAGGAGGCCAGCCAGGCCACGCGAGACTGACCAGCTGACCCACGTCCCCTCTGCACTGTGACCCGCCTTGCCTCTCAGTGCTCTTCAAGCACCCACAGTTTCAATATCCGAAGTCATTCTGGATTTTGAGACCCCAGGGACTTCTGGAAACTACCTCCTTTAATGCATCTGCTGAGCCAAAGGGGAAACTGAGCCTCAGGTGAAGAGTCATTCCCCGTGGCCTCAAAAGCTCAGAGAAGTGTGGAAATCGGCTATGCCCCATCTCCCTTCTGGTCATTCCTCTGTCAGCAGCACCTCCCACTGCTGGGGTTCATTGCCATTCTGGGTCAGGAGGCTTTGGATAACTCACACTCCCTGCAGAGACTCCCGTCTGCCCTCCTCTGAGCCAAGAGGATAGATGATTCCTCCGTCAGAAGTGCTAGGAGAATTTCACAATGGCAGAAGGGTGAGTGGCAACAATAACAGTAATTACACTCGCTGAGCAGCGTCTGCATTCCAGCTCCAGAGCGCCCCGGCAGTGCGGAGAAGTCAAACCTGCTGCTCAGACCAGCGCCCGGTACTTGCCAAGCCCTCAGTAAATATTCCCTGTGAATGTGGGAGGAAGCGGAGGGAGAATAAGGCAGAGACACGCAGCTCAGAGATGAGAATTTACCTGCCCAGGATCGCACAGCAGGGAGGTGCCAGAGTTGGAATGACTGGGGCGCAGGTGATCTGGCTCCATAGCCGGGTCTCCTAACCACTCAGCAATCCAGCTCCCCAGGCCTCAGCGTGGGGCCTGGAGGTGTGGATGCTCAGGGAATTTGAGATTCCTTCTCTCTGGCGGGGATCTGCATTCTAAACGAGGGGGCCTGGAAAAGCTTCCCGATGCCACATGGAGGCAGAATGAATGGAGGGCCTCGGGCAGCCTAGGAGCCCAGGCTGTACCAGGTGAACGCCGCCCCTCACCTACCTGCCTGAAATCAAGCTGCAGAAAGGAAGGGACACAAAGCCACCCTGTGGGGTGCAGGGAGGCCACAAGGCCAGAGCTTCCAGAAAACAATGCCAAGCTCCCCACCCTCACAGCCCTCAGTCCAGGCTGAGGGCCAATGCTTGGAGCAGGCAAGCACAGTGGGCGCTGGGCCCGTATCAGGCCCGCCGCCCCTCCCAGTGCTGCAATAGGCACTCCCTTATTGCCAGAGCAGGAGGGGCCAGCCTACACTGGGGGGCCCGCTAACAAGGGAGGATGAGTGAGTTATCCAGGGGAGGACTGGGAGTTCGAGACATATCAGCACTTTGGCCTCAGTTTCCCCAAGGTCAGTCCTTCAGGCCCTGACCAATTAGTAGCTGGGGCAGCCTCAGCTATTTCCCAGGGACCAGGCCCACAGGGCAGCTGTCCCCCCTGCCCCCACCACCACACACATGCCCCACAGAGGGTGCCGACCAGAAGGGCACAGATGGAGAGTTGAAGGCGCCACCCTCTCTGCAGATAGCCCTGGAGAGAGTGCAGAGCCAGCTGCCACTCTGGCCACACAGGAGAGGCCTATGGGGCCACCTGGCCAGGCAGGAGTTAGCTGCCCCGCTCTGCCTGCCCCTCTCACCATCAGGCTATGTGCTAGGGGCAGGCGGGTGGGGAAGCAAGGAGACAAGGCTGGCTCTCATGGCAGTGATACCTGGAGTTAGTAATCAGCATCCAAGAGGGCTCTGGGAGTCAAAGGGAGAAATTCAATGAATTATTAAACACAACACTATCTGTTATGAGCACTGATAACAGGACTAATAATAACCTGCTATGTCTCAAGGTTTTATGGTGTAAGATGCTCTGCTTATGCAGATCATTCTCATTTTACCACGTGTATGTGAGACATGGTCAGAGACATGAAGTAACTCAGCCAAGCTCACACAGCCTGGACCTGGCTGGCCTCCCGGTGTCTTGCAGCAGTCTATCCCCACTTTACAGAAGGGGAACTGAGGTATAGGGAGGGCTACCCACTCTTTTCTGTAACAAAGCCAGGATCTGAACTGAGTGTGTGGACCCCAGAGCCCCTGCTGAGCCTTTAAGGAGAAGAAGGGGACTTTGATAAACAGAGAGCAGCAGGAAGGGCATCCCAGGCCTAGGGAACAGCATTGGCTGAGGGGAGAGGCAGGACTGGGAGCAGGGGGCAGATTCTGGAAGATTTTGAAAATGTGGGGTTTTAGCTTCATCAATCAAAGGCACTGGGGAGCCAGAGAAGGTGTCTGGGTAGGAGAGGCTTGGTTAGCCCTCAAAATGTGGTCTTCAGACCTACAGATAGCCTGAGACCTGCTGAATCTGAATGGGTGTTTTAACAGGATCCCCAGGGGATTCCAGAATTGGGGGCGTGAGAAGCGCTGGTCTGGACTCTCGGGACTTGTACCAGCAAGGATGCGGAGGGACGGGCAGAGGGGTGCGGGGGGAGTCAGGTCCAGGTGGGGGGTGGAGTCAGGTCGGGGTTGGGGAGGGGGTGGAGTCAGGTCCGGGTCAGGGATGGGGGGGAAGTCAGGTCCGGGTGGGGGGAGGGGGGGGAAGTCAGGTCCAGGTGAGGGGAGGAGTCAGGTCCGGATGGGGGGGGGGGGGGGGGTGCAGTCAGGTCTGGGTGGGGCCTTGAAGGCGGCAGACAGGGGAAGAGCTGGGGAGGAGACTTTGGTCCCAGAGACCAGGAAAAGGGCTGGGACACCCCACCCCCCACCACCACAACCCAACAAGTGAAGGTAGGGACAGAGGAGAGGAAGAAGATGTGGGCAACGTCCCTGAAGCACTGGGGGCACAGGATGCAGATCCGGAGGGCAGGGAAGAGACTGCCCTTGTGTGCAGTGGAACGGGGGTAGCTCTGTGGCATGTGGGTCCCCCCTGCTTCCCAAGGCAGCTGGAAACATGTCACTGGGGCTCAGCAGTGAGGGACTGGGGTCTCCAGGCCCAGAGAAGATCATGGCAACAGGGTCCAGAGATGGTGTAGGGAGAAAGAAATCTGAAGGTGCAGGAGCCCTTCGTTTTGAGGGACGGAGGAGAGGGCACTGCTGCTGCCCCCTCTCTGAGCCCAGGATCTCTGATCACAGACTCTGAACTCAGGTTCAGGCCAACTGGCTTCTACTCCCAGCTGGCCAGCTGGATGAGTTGGGAAAGCATCTCTCCATCCATTTATCTCCTCACCTGCCAAATGGGGACCAAAATAGCACCATCTATTGGGGCAATTAAATGAGGCCACAGGCATAAATCTTGCAGCCCAGGCCTGGCAGAGAGTGGGCACTGCTGATGCGTTGGCCAGGACACTGGTATTCAGAGTAGTCTGCAAAGGAGGCATAGAGGGAGCTGCCAGGGGAGTAGAAGGAGATCTCCAAGAACACAAGAGCCTCAGAACAGGGAGAAGAGGCTGGGGCATCCTTACTATCTGCTGTGACTGAGGCCTGGGGGAGTAGGAAGACGTGGTGAGGCTGGGAGGGTTAGGAGGAGGTCTTCAGCTCCTTGTTCCAGCTCTAACCCTCCAGCCAGAGCAGCGGCATTTAGTGGGAACCAGCCTAGCAAACAGTGAAGAGCTGTTCCCACCTGCGCAAATGGCCAAGTAACCTCTGCCTGCTCAGGTTTTTTGTTTTGTGTTGTTTTCCAGGCAGGGTCTCGCTCTGTTGCCCTTGCTGGAATGTAGTGATGCAATCATAGCTCCCTACAGCCTCAATCTCCTGGGCTCAAACGATCCTCCCACCTCAGCTTCCCAAGTAGCTAGGACTGTAGGCATGCCCCACCACACAGGCTAATTTTTGTATTTTTTTTGAGAGATGGGGTCTTGCTACGTTGCCCACACTTGCTACGTTGCCACTCTTGAACTCCTGAGCTCAAGTGATCCTCCCACTGTGGCCTCCCAAAATGCTGGGATTCCAGGTATGAGCCACTGAGCCCGGCCTCAGAGGTGGGTATTTTTTAGACAAGAGCAGTTCCATCCAGGCTTCTCCCCTTGCAAGCCAAGTGACCATGTAAATCATTGAGCACAATGCCTGGCACACAGTAGGTGCTCAATAAATCTTGGCCAACATCGTTATTATTATCATAAAGTCCACATGGATGCCAAAGGCCCAGCACTCCACCAGTTGCAGTTTGCAGAGGCCTTTCATGTCTGCTACCTTCTCTACAAAACAGTGATGATCATTCCCGTTTAGCAGAGGTGAAAACTGAGGCTCAGGGAGAGGAACTTCCCAAAGTCCCATAGCAAGTCAGAAACAGAGTCAGGACCTGATCTCAGACCACGTGTTTTATGGCCAGTGCTCCCAGCCACCTCCCTGCTCTTTCCTGTGGGAAAACCTCCTGGACACAGGCGCGGGGTACCCATGATAACACCATCTCCCATCACACCCGCCCCAGGGCCCAGCAGGGATTGCGGCGCACATGTGACTCAGCCGCCTTCACAAAGAGAGCTGTGTGTCTGGTTCCCTAGGCCTGCCTCCCCCACCCAGTGCCCATCCCCCCGTCGGGAAAAAGCAGGGAGCCTGGCCTAGCCAAGATGCGGGGGAAGCAAGGTCATCCTCACCACTAAAACGGGACAAATCTAATGGCACTTCAGGTCCAGCCTTGGGATGCAAGAGGTTGGTGCCAGCTCAGATGATAGGATGAAAGGCCGGGCACACAGGAGGGACGAGCGTGCCCAGGTCCAAGTCTATTTTCTGATACCTTATTTGGAGCTCCGAGGACAGACTCCACCTAGCTGGCTCCCTTGGCGGGTGGAGCTGGTCAGGTGCTCTGCCCATGTTTAAGCTGCATCTGGTTTCAAAGCGCTGGGGCTTGTGGTCAAGGCGGAGGCACTCCCCGGATGCCAGCCGGGCTCCCGTGTCCACACCTGGCTGCAGCACTGACCTCTCTCCACCCTGCCCCTGAAGGTTTCAGACGTGGAGCAGGTGGACTCCTGTTGAGCACTTATCCTGTGCCAGGCAGGTGACACATTTTCCCCCACATGGGATTGCCCATTTGCAGGAGAAGACTGAGGCTCAGAGACAGAAAGGGACTGACTCAAGGTCACACAGGATCAGAGCCCAGAGCTGTCTTATTTGAGTCCTGTTTTCCCCCTCCATACCCTCTTCTTAGTTCCAGTGGCATCTTGACCACATGCCAACAAGAAATGGCCTTGGGCCCAATGCAGACAGACGTTCTCCCTCCCCCAGGGTCACCCTGTCCCTCCCTGCCAGGAAGAGGTTACTGCAGAAAGCAGTTCCTTAGGGTTCAGGCTGGCTGGACCTCCAAGGCCCACCCCCGCCTGCTGACCTCCCCAGCGGGGAAGGCACGCCTGGGTGCCCTGCTGCCTGAGATAGAAGGTAGACGTCGTGGCTACCCCTTCTTCCTAAGCATGACGGAATGTCTGACCTTTTGCCTAGCCTCCCGGGAGCACTTGGCAGGAAGGTCAGATCCAGCCAGAACAGGTCATTCTGGCCAATTCCCTGCCCCCACCCCCCCACCAGCCTTCAAAAGCCAGAGCAAGGTTGGGCTACCTCTAACAAGCCCTTCCTCACCCAATCACATGCCTACTGTGATTGTGGGTCCCTCTTGCAGTGTACATAACTGGGCGTCCAGGGGCCTGGATTCTTGGGGAAGACTCTACACATCTCTGGATGTCACGGTGCCCTCTGCAGCTCAGGGGATTGGAACCAGAAGCACAGCCCCTCCTCCGAGTGTGGCTCCTGGGAGGACCCCTGCCTGATGCCTGGCTAGAGGCAGCCTTGTCTGGCGGAGCCCCAGTGGTTGGGAGGCTCCAAACTGCCCATCACTCCACCTAGACTCCACCCAGCGTCACCCTAAACTGCTCCAAATAGCCAACTGTGAGATTTTGCATCAAATTGTCCAGATTTGACCTGTCTGTGCCTCAGTATCCTCATGTGTAAAATGGGGCTATCAGCCTATCTTAGAGGACCTCTGTCACTGCCACTGCTGTATCTTAGGTTTAGATATACGATCCCCAATTTCTTTTAAGTGATGGGATCCTGCTGTGTCGCCCAGGCTGGAGTGCAGTGGTGCAATCAGAGCTCCCTGCAGCCTCAACACCTGAGCTCACAGGATCCTCCCACTTCAGCCTGACGAGGAGCTGGGATTACAGGTGGGCCACCACACCCAGCTTGGGTTCTCTTTCAAAATCCAAATTCCCCCTGTGGAGAGGGCATCAGAAGAGGCTTCTGACTCCTCTGTAGACACCTCCCTTCCTGAACTTGGGGTCCCAGCTTTGGCATGGGGTCACCAGCATCCCCTTACCTCAAGGCCACATCCCAGCTGCTGCTCTTGCCTCTAAAATTGTGCCTCCGCCATCAGCAGCTCTCTCGGCCCTGGCCTGTGAGGTCTGAGTGGCAGCTGCTCAGATGCCAGGCCTGGGTCAGGTGCCTCTGGTCAGGCAGTGAGGCATTGTTGCTCCTGTGACAAGGGAGGCAAATGAGGCCCAGAGAGGTTTAGTAACTAACCACAAGGCGGCACAGCAGTGTGCAAAGACGGCAGTACTTGCTCCATCTCGAGGAGGATTGTGTATCATCTCACTCGATGCCAGTGTCCCCAGATGTCAGCTTTGATCCCCGTGCACCCCACCTCCACCCCCACTCCCTCCCCACGTAACACCCCATCAGTGCCCAGCACAGAATGTATTAAAGTGTTGGCTACAAGAGACCTCACACCAGGAGGATCATAAAGAGGGTGCCTCTGTTTCCTCACCTGGAAACCAGGGCTGCCACCACCTCTCTCGGTAAAATAAAAAGCTGCAGTTAAAACTACTTTGTGGAAAGCCCACGGAGCGCCCAGCTCCCCAACACCTCCCAGAAATGCCGCCTTCCGCATGTGCCGTGCCCAGCAGCCAGGAGCCCCCAGGGTCTCCCCTTAAGTGCTGGGGCACAGATGGCTCAGAAGGCGTAATGGAGTAATGATGACAGCCACTCATTAGCAGGGGCTGCCTAATTAACAGAGGGAATGTGGGGGGGCCCATTTGCTGCCCACACGCCCCAGGGAGCCAAGTTGGTAGAGCAGGCACGGCGCCAGCACCCCACCCGCAACTCCAGACACCCACTTCTGGCTGGCGTGTGCGGCCCATGAGACCAGGGGAGGGGCCTACTTCTGCAGTTTCTGGGTTTATAGACCACTGCCCCTGCCCCTCCTTCATGGAACAGACAGGGAAACAGGCACAGAGGGAAGGGGAGCCTGGCCCAGGATCCCACAGGAGGCAGTGGCAGGGCCGGGCCCTTTCTTCCACGACAGTTCCCTGTTCCAAAGAGTCCTCAGCCTCTATTGAGGAGCCTGGCCCAGAGGAGATAAGCAGCTGGTGGAGGGAGGGGCCCTTTGAAGTTCCCCTCCTGCCTCTTGCAGCCAGGGCAGGGAGGGCCGTGCTGGTGGGTGCAGAGAGCTGCGGGGAGCAGGGGGACCCTCTGCTGGCCACTGGCTGGGCACACCCCCAGGCCTGCACCCCGTTCCTTCCACTTGGCTTGCCAGGAGAGCTGGCCTTCTTCCCCCAAGTCTAAAAGTCAAAAGACCTGACCTGAGCCAACCTGCTCCCAAACCGGTTTCTGTGGGATACCAGGAGGAAGCGGCTCAGGGCGCTGGGGAAAGCAGGCAGGAGGCTTCGGGTCCTGCTGCCTGCCTCCCGTCCACGCTCAGGGTCCACGGCATCGCCCTTGCCCTGCGTCCTGCAGCATCCTCCTCTGGACACCGGGGACACACCTCACACCTGCTAGTGTCTGGGGGCTAGGATGGCCACCATGCCAGCATGCCCGGCCACGCTGTACGATGCAGGGGGTAACCCCAGAACAGCCAGGGCCTCCATGGAGAGACGCCCAATACCCTGAACCGGCTGAGGGCCAGGCCACATGCACCGGGACCCTCAGCGCATTGAACTAGACCTGAGGGGACGCCAAGGTCAAGGGAAACAGGCTGTCGGGCCGCGCCCCACTTACCTTTCCCACCCCCGTTGCCCACTCACCTCTTACCTCCAGGTCTGGGCAGGTCCTCACCGCCCTGCAGCGCCTGTGTGGTCCGCTCCTCCCCCTCCACCTCCTCCGGGGTCACAGGCACCCAGTCTGAGCTTGTCTGGGCTGGCGGGCAGCCCCAGGTAAGGCTCCGCCTGCTGTCTCGCCCCATTTCCGGCTGCCCTGCAGCCACTGAAGCCGCCACCCTCTCCTATTCCCAGGTATCCTTGCAGGGACCAGCCTGGCCTTGCGTGCTGAGTGCCCCCACCCCTCGCCTCTCAGTGGACTTCAGCACCTCTCTCCCGGGAAGCAGGGGCTGCTGGATGAACCTGGGGGAGTCATTGGGTGTCTTTGGGTCTCAGCGGCCACCCAGGGCTGTTGGGAGATGCTGCTCTTCATTCGTAATCTGTCAACTCTTTGTGAGTGTCTTCCTGCCTCCTCCCTCCGTCCAGGCCCCACCTGAAGCCGGGGCCCAGACTCACCTGCCTGTAATAAAAACAGGCCCCAGCCAGCAGCTGGTGGGGTTGGGAGGCGGAGGTGAGGGGGATGGGGAGTCCTGCTCATTCTGCTATCTGCGTGTCTAGCCTCCTACAGGACGCCAGACAGAGGGAGAACTGAGATAGACAAAAGGCAGAGATGGAGACCTTTCCCTGAAAGGGCACAGCAGCCCCTGCTCCAGGCATCCTGGGAGGGTCCCCAACGGACAGAGTCCTCCAGGCAGGCCCTGGCAAAGTTGCCCCTAACCCTGCCTGCCCCGCCCCATCCCACCCTTCACTCCTTATCTCAGTCCCGCAATTCACAAGGGGAAGCTTCTCAAGTTCTCACCCCCAGGCACCCCTCGTCTGGGTGCTTTCTGATTCCTACCTCACATCCCAACATTGGGAACACCAAGCCCTGCCCCGCCTTCTAGAAGCCATCCAGGCGACTCCTGATTTCTTCTACGAAGTCTCTATCAGGTGCCGCTGTGGGTTACACCTGGTGCGAGGTGCTGCCTGCACCTAAATGCACCTTCCCTCACCTCCCTCCACCCCACTGTTTCTCCCACAGTCCCCCAGGCTCCCCCTCGGCTGGGACCAATCCCTAGGTGTCAGAATTCTTTCCTTCTTGATCTGTGTGCCCTGCCAGAGCAACAAACCCAAGAACCAGCACAGGGCCTGGGATCGAGAAATTCTGTGTGACTGATATGTGCAGAAGTGTGGGAAGAAAGCACAGACGGCGGATGGATGGAAGTGCGGGGAGGCAGGGGCTGAGTCATGCCCTCAGCCAGTGTCTATTGAGGGCCTGCTGTGCACCAGGCCCTGTGCCAGGCATGGGGATCCTGCAGCCAAGAAAACACAGAAACCTTTGCCCTCTTAGAACTGCAGAGAGAGAAACAAGAAATGAATAAGCAAATAAGTATTAAATAGATCCAGTGGCAGCTGGGCACAGTGGCTCACGCCTATAATCCCAGCGCTTTGGGAGGCTGCGGGATCACCTGAGGTCAGGAGTTCGAGATCAGCCTAGCCAACATCTTCACCATGCTTTCCAGAAGAGAGGTGAGGGCTAGCTAGTGCATGGCATTACCCTGCCTCCTGCAATCAGTTCATCAGATCAGTTCTCCACTCGCTGTATCCTGTGGTCACACCCACGTTCTGTCAATACATGATCATCCATCTGTGCACTGTCTCAGGTCTCACTCCAGCCCTGGGTCTATCACTCTCCAGCTGTGTGGTGCTGAGCAGGTCAGGGCCCTCCTCTGAGCCTCAGTGTTCCTCATCTGTGAAATGGGGATGATGAGAGGGCTGTCCTACCGTGTTTTCAGGCGAATCACCTGAGGATGCCTGGGGCGGGGCGGGCAGGGAACCACTCTGAAACACACCATGCCAACCAAAAGGCTCCCCTGACTGTCTCAGCAGCTCTGAGGAGTGCCTGTCCCCGTTTTACAGATGAGGAGATAGAAGGTGACCAAAAACAACTCGAACAATCCACCAAGCCTCCGTGAGTCAGTAGCATCAGGCCACTTCCGTGGCGTTCCGTGACACTGCAGAGCTTTCCTGGGGCAGCATCAGGGACCTCTCCAGGTGCCTGAGTTCTACCAGGGTCGAGATAGGGGCAACTGAGTCACCTGCTCCGGGGGCATTTTCAGCTGGGCCTCCCCACGCGTCCTCAGAGTCAGCAGCTGCTGTGTACCAACTACACCCAGGAAACAGGTGAAAACCAAATGTCAAGCCTGGGGGCAGAGGCTGTGGCCTAGAACAAGGCAGCTCACATACCCTGGGCCCCCGGTGGCTCTCCTCCCATCCCTGCAGCAGGCCCGACCTGTCCACAGATCTCTTTCTGGGACCAGACGTCCCTCCTGGCTCCTGATGTCCCTAGAGAAATGCCACCCTCCCACCCCTTTTATGGCGCAGTTCAAATGCCCCTTCTTCCAAGAAGCCCTCTTGGAGTTACCCCATCCTCTTTTATGGGAAGTCAGGCTCTGAACCTCTGAACCCCTGAATCCCAAAGTCCCATATCCCTTTACTTATAAGAATACCGATATCCAACACTCCGAAGTACCTCTCTGTGCCAGGCCCATTTCTAAAACTGCATGGATTGATTAATTAACCCCCATAACAATCCTTTGAAGGGAATTACATAGGGGGTTATAAACAGGGAGACTGAGACCCAAAGAAATTTAGGAACCTGCCCCAGAGCGCACCACCAAGAAGTGCCAGTGGTGGGACTCGAATCCGTGTCTGTGTTAGACCACAAGTCCATGATTTATCTCTAGGTCGTGCAGTTTCTCAGTGAATGTATTTTGTTCATTGATTCAACAAACATTTCCTAAGTGCCCACCAAGTGCCAGGCCTCAAGCTGGGCTCTGCAGACATGACAGAGCCTAGAAACCATCCCTGCCTTCATGGAGCTTATAGTCTGATGAGGAAGTAAGGTAAGTAATTCAACAATCCATGAAGCAATTAATCAAATAATTCGCTAAATATGAAGGCAAATACATGTAATGGAAGGAGAACTAAAAAAGGAAACTAAAAAAACCAAAGAGTGAAGATGGAATAGGGAATGCAGTTTAGCCAGGTAATTAGGGAAGGCTTCTTGGAGGAGGTAACGTTTGTAACAAGGTCCTGATGGATAAGGAGGAGCCAGCCTTGGAAAGAGTGGGCCTGGGGCTCAGCACACCAGGCAGAAGGAACAGCATGTGCAAAGGCTCAAAGTGGGGAATATGCTCACTATTGGAGTAAAAGTAGCAGCTGGTAATTGTGGCTGGAGCACAAAGGGAAGGGAGATGAGGGCAAAGAGCCAGGCTGTGAAGACAGGAGCAGAAGTGCAATTTTAGTCCCAGGGCAGTAGGAAGCCATGGGTAGATTCAAACAGGGAGTGAGGGGATCGATTTATAGTTCGAGGAGGGTAGCTGAAGGACTCAGCCCTGCCTTGACGACGTGAAGTCTGTTGATCAAGCTAGCCCCAGCGGCCTCTCCTGATGCCAGACCAGGCAGAATTCTCTCCACTCTTGTTTTTTAGTTTGCTTTCTTCATTGCCCTTTCATTACATGTATTTGTCTTCATATTTATTGAATTACTTGATTTATTACTTCATTGATTTTTTGTTTTTTGTCTTACTTCCCCATCAAGAAATTGAACTGCTGGCTAGGTGCAGTGGCTCGTGCCTAGAATCCCAGTACTTTGGGAGGCCAAGGCAGGTGGATCACTTGACATCACGAATTCGAGACCAGCCTGGCCAACATGGTGAAACCCTGTCTCTACTAAAAATACGAAAAATTAGCCAGGAGTGGTGGTGGGCACCTGTAATCAGGCTGAGGCAAGAGAATCACTTCAACCCAGGAGGCGGAGGTTGCAGTGAGCTGAGATCATGCCACTGTACTCCAGCCTGGGCAACAGAGAGAGACTCCATCTCAAAAAAACAAAATTCAGCTGCTGACACCACAGGGTCCTGATAGCCAGAGGTCACTAGGGACCAAGCAGAAGCCTCCCAGGGTAGAGAGTAGGAAGGCAGCCCCCCGCCCCACTCCCAGGGAGGAGACATTGGCGCTGGTCCACCCATCCGTGCGTGCCCTGCAGCCTCGTGCTCCTCAGTCCTGGGCAGGCCAGACCTGGCCTCCTCCGCCCCACATTAGTGGTGGGCTGCTAAATATTAACAACTGGCTCTCTGAGTGTTGTTTGGATACGAATATTGATATTTTCATTTACATTAACAAGTAAGAAAAACGGGAAACAACAAAGATACATGTCGGAATTTCACTCGTCCATCAATGACGTGAGCAATTTTTTGCCAAGTGGGAAGATAGTCTTCAAATACTGGAATCTTTGCTGAATCTGATTTTGAATACGGATTTTCAATAGTTGGCTGATTCGAATCATGGTTTTCAAATTGTGCTGTTCGTGATGTGATGGCTACAGACAGGACACACTGATTGCGCAGAATGCGCCTTAATAACATTTCAGCACTGTCTCAACTCTATCTAGACAATCAACAACACTACAAAGCAAGTCCTGATTTGTAGCATTTGTAGATTTCTGTGGTTTTAATACTCTCTGACTAGGTGCGGTATCTGTAATTTCAGCACTTTGAGAGGCCAAGGTGGGCGGATCGCTTGAGGCCAGGAGTTTAAGACCAGCCTGGGTAACATACTGAGACCCTCCTCCATCTCTACCAAAAAAAAGTTCTAATAAATAAATACTTCTGTCACGGCAAATTGCAAGATAGCAAGCATCGAACATGGCATTTGGAAAAGACAGAAGCTCATCATTCTTTCAACCCTACCAGCGCAACAGATGGCAACTTCAACAGCAGAGATGGATTCATTTGCTGTGGCAATCACAGCCAAGTACCGCAAACAGGTTGGCTTGAACAGAAAAGTATTCTCTCACAGTTCTAGACGTTAGAAGTCCAAGATCAAGGCATCGGCAGGATTGGTGACTCTGACGGCTATGAAGGAGAATCTGTCCCATGCCTCTCCTCTGGTTTCTGGTGGTTAGCTGGCCATCTTTGGCACTGCTTGACTTGTAGAAACATCACTCCGATCTCTGTCTTCATCTCCATACGGCATCCTCCCTGTGTGTGTGTGTGTGTGTGTGTCTGTCCGATTCCCCCATTTAATAAGGACACCAGTCATATTAGATTAAGGCCCGTTAATAAACACCAATTAACTTGCTTATTTCTGTAAAAACCATATATCCAAATAGGCTCACATTCTGAAGTACTCAGGGTTAGAAATTTCACATATGAATTTGGGGCAGAGAGGAACAGGATTCAATCCATTGCAATGAACTATGGTGGTAAAATAATCAGAAAGTGGTACATTCTGAGTATTTATTATCTTCCTAAATATTACAGTCATAAGGATATGTTCTGAGAAATGTGTCATTTGGTGATTCTGCTGTTGTGCGAACATCACAGAGTGCACTTATCCAACCTAGAGGGTGCATTTTTAAATGTGTATATTCTTATACAGAAAACCAAATGTCCCAGCACCATTACTAAGTATCAATCACTTCCCCCTACCTGACCTGCAAGGCCAATATCAAGTACTATATGTAGCTTTCTCTATATGCCCCATATAATCCTATGGGACCACCATCATCTGTGTGGTCTGTCATTGCCCAAAACATCATTACACAATGCGTGACTGGAATTTAATTGTGTGTATGTAATTTAATTCTTACCAGTGGCTATGTTTAACAACCGACTCACAAAATGTCTAAAAATTTAGCCACTGGTTCTTGCAAGCCAGAACAGTCAGCTCCAGCATGCTCCTGGACCTTGCCTCCCCTCAGCCCTGTCCTGGGTCCGCATCTCACCTCCCTGCAGGTTCCTACGAGGGACAGGTAAGGAAAGCTGTGTTTAGGTCCCTTACATCTCCTCTGAGGAACCTGCAAAGCCTGGTCTCCTCCTAGTGTCCCTTCTTCAGGAGGGGCCCTGAAGAAAGGACACCCCAGTGACAAGCTGTTGTCACAGTGCTGTCCAGGATGACCAGCGGAGAGTCAAAGCAGTCTAAGCACCCAGCATCAGGAGATAGCTCAGAAAGCACAACCCAGCTCTGTCCTCTAGGGTCATCAGCCATCTCATTTTGCCAGGGACTGTCCCTGCTTAGCACTGAAAGCTCTGCCTCCCAGGAAACCCCTCAGTTCCAGTAAACTGAGAGAGCTGGTCACCCCGAGCCCATGTCATATGGTCACAACAAAAGGAAAATGCTTACACAGTCAGCCCTCTGCACAAGTCATGGGTGGCATGACTGAGGAACTTAAGCATCACAATTGGGTCCCCCACAGTTATTGGGAGGCGACTGTGATTCAAAATTCCATGAAATAAGCAGAAAACAAAGGCAGTGTCTCTACCCACTTCCAGAACCTGTTTCCCCACTCTGAGACAGGGCTGCTACCCACGGGCCGCTTGGAAAAGCTCTGCACAGAGTGAACAATGATACCAAACTGATGCTTCCAGGTCCAGCTGAGAGGTGGCAGGGATGAGGGGCAAGGAGAGGCAACCCTGAGGAGGGGGCAAGCACAGGACCCTGGAGCTAGATTCGAGTCCTCGCTGTGTGACCTGGAGGAGGTGACCCACCGCTTGGTGCCTCAGTTTCCCCATCGGTGATAGGTTTCTTCCTCACTGGGTGGTTGTGCAGCTTTAGTGAGATCAACCATAGAGAGCACAGTGCCTGGTGTATTGCCAGCCCTTACGCAGTGCTTTTAGGAAGCCAAGCCAACTGATAGCATTGTGCGTGTCTTTTTTTTTTTTTTTTTTTTCCATTTCAGAACTGTTTCCATTATAGCTGTTCTAATGTTATTTGTGCAATCAAAACCAAACCAAACCAAACCCACGAGTATCTAGGTACATAAATATATATAAATAGAATCTGAAACCAAATGTCGGACTGTGGTGGGGGGTATATTGGGTCTGCTCCCCAGCTGTTGTGGCTGACCCCAAAGCACGCCATCCTTGGAGGCGTAGCTTTAGAAGAGCTGACAGAGATGCAGTGGTGCCTCCCTGAGGTTATGCCAACTCATGCCAGAACTAAAACCCGAGCAGGCAGTTCTGGCTGCTGAAGAAAGAGAGGACTGGTAGGCGCAGCTCCTAACGCAGAGAGGGTGCCTGTGTTTCTGGGACAGCCCAGCACAGACACAGCTCAGGCCCACCTCTGCAGCCCGACACAGATTCTATTTGCCCCGCAGATTGATCTCAGCAATTTGGGGCTGCTGTGGCCCCAGAGTGAGGAAACTGTGCGGCATGACAGCCACGCCCCGCAGTTGCATGGGGATAAAGCCCTCTGCTTTTCCACTTGTCTCTGAATTCCTGTCCCAGTAGTATTTCTTGTGCAGGCTGGGATGAGCACAATACTTAGGGTGCAACATTTATGGAGGTGCCCACGGCCAGTGCCGATGACCCTGCACCTCACTTTAATCCTCATGTGTTTCTAGTGGGCAAACTCTATTATTATCTCATTTCATTGTACAAAAAAAGAAAAAAAAAAGGCTCAGAGAGCTGATGTTACTTGCCCCGGAAAGTGACAGAACCAAAATTCGAACCCAGACCCATCAGACTCCAGCACCTAATGGCTTAAGCACTGGGCCATTCTTCCTCCCAAGTACGTGGGCCCTCAGATGATCCTCAAGTGACCAGCGTGGCAGAAAGTACGCTGAGGCTGAGTGTGCAGGTGGCAGCTGCAGTCCCAGCTCTGGCCAGGCTCACCGGGTGACCTTGGGCAAGTCCCTTTTTTTCTCTGTGCCTCTATTTCCTTGTTTATAGAAGCTGGTGGCTATGCTGGGCCAAGAGTTACAATCTGCAGTGCCCACAGCAGCCAGGCAGCAAAGCTGATGAGAGCAGGAGGGGGCTGAGGGTGGGAGACAATAGGGAGTTGGGGGGCCTGGGGTGAACTAGAGAGTACAGGCCACGCTTGGGAGCACTGCTCAGCTCCAGTGAACTGTCGCTTGAGGAAATATGAGCCCTGTGTGGCCTGATCCTTCAGTTTTTTAAAGGTAGCCAGAAATTTGATATTAATGTGAAAATCATAATTGTTATAAGTTAAGGATGAATTCAAATGGATTTAAAGCCTGTCATAATCCAAACAGCCTATCAAGGCTAGATCTCACCCACAGGGTCTCTAGAGAGCAACCTCTAGATTCCATGTCAGAAGCTGTAAATCTTCCTCAATATCCACCTCCCCTTTCTGTAGGACTAGACCCCATATTTTCAGCTGGGTTCATGGCCCCCTAGAATAAAGACATTATTACCTAACGTTCCTTCCTTGCAACTGGGTGGCGGCCACATGACCAAGTTCTGAACAATAGGATGCAGCTGGAAGTAAAGTCTGCAACTCCTGTGTCACACCCTTAAAAATAAAAGAGATGCACCCTTTTAGAGGAGCAAAAAGGGAAAGGTATGAGTACCCAAAGTCCAGGAGCCGCCACACCCACTGTGCAGCCTGGACCATTGCAGGGGATGGAAGTAAATGGCTTCTTGTTTATATGGGTCCTTACTCTTGAGTTTCTTTGTCACAGCAGCCAAAGTCATAACCTACCTCGCATGGGCTCTTTCAGGGATCTTCCTCAGGACTCATAATTTTAAAGCCAGAAGTCTCCCACAATCCTCAACTCCCACCCCTATTCCTGCCCATATACCCATTTTACAGATGGGGAGACCAAGGTTCAGAAAGGTAGGGAGTCTGTAACTTAATGAGTCAACAGCCTCTCTAAATGCAGACCCAGCATGAATAGGATCCTTTCTCTACCCTAAAGAAAGCTTCCAGGAGCTCTCACGTCTGGGGGAAGGGACTATGGGGGGGTGGGGGGAACAGTGCCACCCGCACCCTCGCAGGGGCCACTTGTGCTGGGCAAGGCCTTTCTTCACTGCTAGTCGCCCCTACAAGTCCCAGGCTTGCACCCCAACCCTGTGTTTTTTTGTTGTGTGCCCCCAACCCCCAAGCCCATCTCTCTGGGCTGAAGAGTCCTTTGGGACATTCTTATATCCACATCCTGTGGCTGCTGTATGACCTCCAGCAAATCACTGCCCTCTCTGGGAGCCTTTCCATCTAACCCAAGGCCTCCAACTGCAGTCTGTGATGCAATTGGCTTGGGATGGTGACCAGCATTGGTAGTTTTTATTTATTATTTATTATTTATTTATTTATTTATTTTGAGATGGACTTTTGCTCTGTCATTTAGGCTGGAGTACTGTGGCGCCATATTGGCTCACTGCAACCTCTGCTTCCTAGGTTCCAGCAATTCTCCTGCCTCAGCCTCCCAAGAAGCTGGGACTACAGATAATCACCACCACAACCAGCTAATTTTTGTGTTTTTAGTAGCGACAGGTTTTCACCATGTTGGCCACACTGATTTCAAACTCTTGACCTCAAGTGATCCGCCTGCCTCTTCCTGCCAAAGTGCTGGCATTACAGGCATGAGCCACTGTGCCTGGCCAGCATTGGAAATTTTTTAAAGCTCTTTCCACCCCTATGCACCACCACCCCAACCCCTGCCCAATGTCCCCAGGTGACTGCAGGGTCAGGGCATGTGAGTCCGGTGCTTTCGCCCTAAGGGTCCTGAGTATCGGGTACTCAGTGCTTTGCCAGTCTCAGCCATTGGCTCAGCCTTTCCCCTGGAGATGGAGAGGCAGTGGGGGCAGTGATCTGGAAGGCCAGCTGTGTAGGAGTCCCTGAGGGTCAAAGTCTAGACCCAGTGTGGAGAATAAAACCCTTGACTGGTCAAACACCGGGAGGCTGAGCCTGCCGCTCTGCAAACATGCCTGCCCCAGCCTGACCACCAGGAGGCCTTAGCAGCACTAGGCGGGCACCCAGCCAAGGCCACCCACCCCAGCCAAGCTAAGCCTCTGCCAGAGTGAGAGAGGCCCGAGTGGGCCAGGGGTGGTGCATCAGTCACTCCCAGGGCGGGCCAGAGGGTGTCACAGAGACAGCCCAGCCCTGGAGCCACACAGATCAGGAGCCAGATGCCACCTCCAAACTCACAGTGACTTTGGGCAAGTCCCTTTTCCATCTTGAACCTCAGTAGGCCTAGTCTTGGCAACTGTGTGGTCCAGCGTCCAGCCCAGGGTCTACATCAGAGCCAGGGGCAGCAAACAGCCCTGTTATCAAGAAGCAACATAACAAGAAGAAAGGGAAAAAAGATAAGCCGATTTTTCCTTTTTGAGTGTTTGCAGAAGTCAACAGATAATGTCCAAGGTTAATAACTCAGGAAATGGCAGAATAAGCCTGTTATTTACGGCGCTGGGGGTAACTGCCACAGGAGCTCAAACTTTTAGAAGTGGTTCCCTCTGGGGAGGGGGCGTGCAGGAAACTGGGGCTTTTCATTGTAAGTCCTTTTTACCAGTTTGTGTTTTTTAATGTCTATTTAGAAGTATTTATTAAAAAGTAACTTGGCTGCTCCAGTGTTGATCTTCCAGGTCAGCCCTGTTAACGGAAGTATTTTTGGCCTATAAGGCCATGTATAGGGTTAAGTGTTCAGAGTGTGGAGTAAGACGGCCAGAGTTAAGTCCCTGCTCTATAACTTACCAGCTGTGCTGCCTTGGGCTAATTATTTAACCACTCTGTTCCTGTTTTCTTATATGTAGAATAGGAGTGATAATAATTCAGTGCTCCTGGTATATAAAGTAAACATTCAATAATTATGAGACATTATTATTATATATCCCTATAACTCCTATATGCAGTTATTTTACAAAAATAGAATTAGTATGCTGTACGTAGTGTTTGCGACTCCCTTTTCTTTCTCTTGCCAAGTTAAAATGGATATCATTTCAGGTTAGAACATACAGTTCTATTTCATTCTTTTTAATTAATGCAAGAATTCCATTGCATAGAATGTAAAATTCTTTAGCCATGGCCCTGTATTGAAGGAAATGTAGGGTCCTATTTTTTAAGGTAATATACTTTGCAGTAATTCACATGTATTTTTTGGCACACAGGTGGCTATTTCTAAAGGATCGATTCCTAAAAGAGGGATCACTAGGTTATAGAATTGTGCGATTAAAAATCGTATAGATACTTGAGCCGGGAGGTCAAGGCTGCAGTGAGCGTGATGGCACCACTGCCCTTCAGCCTGGGTAACAGAGCGAGACTCTGTCTAAAAAAAATGTATAGACACTGCTAAATTGCCCCCCTTAAAAAGTAGTACCAGTTTAGAGTCCCACCATATCCATTCCAATGTGTTTTAACTTTTGCCAGTCTGGAGATAGGTGATCTCTCCAAACTGGCAAAAAATTATTTTAATGTGCATACTGTAATTCTAAGTGGAACCAAGCATCTTTTCATAACTTCATTACCCATTTTTATTTCTTCTCCTGTGAAACAGACGTTTATATCCTTTACCCAACTTTAAGACAAAAAGTAATTCTGTTTATTTAACTTCAAAAACATTTCAGCATTCTAAATATACAAAAAAAAAATAACAGAATGTTGCAAATCGTGTTTAAGGACAGAAGGTTCCTGAACTTTCACTGATGCAGTGGCTCTTTGCTTTACTGACAATGAAGAGTTCTACAGTTTGTTTAAAAACAACCACACTTAACTAAAAAACAAAACAAAAACTAAGCACTTCTCATGCCAGCTGACCCCCCACCTTTGTCCACAGCTAAGAACGGCAGCAGAAAGCTGTCGCCATTTACAGAAACAAGACATCGAAGCTAAATAAATGGCCACTGCACAGTCAACCGGTCCAGCCTCGTGGTGCACGCCCTGAGCTACGGCCCCTCCAAAAGGCGCCTTCCCACAGCCTCAATTCGGCAGCACTGAGTTATGAGGGAGCATCAAGAGCTGGTCTCCGTCGTTTTGCTCTTTTTGCAAGTTATAGACACATACAGTTGATAACTCAGGCTTTCCAGCCAATAACCATAGAGTTAACACCATCTTACAATTTGTAAAAATGCCAGAAACATGTTTCTGTTTTTGTTTTGAGACAGAGTCTCACTCTGTCACCCAGGCTGGAGTGCAATGGGGTGATCTCCACTCACTGCAGCCTCTGCCTCCCGGGTCCAAGCAATTCTCGTGCCTCAGCCTCCCAAGTAGCTGGGACTACAGGCATGCACCACCATGCTGGGCTAATTTGTGTATTTTTAGTAGAGATAGGGTTTCTTCATGTTGGCCAGGCTGGTCTCAAATTCCTGACCTCAGGTGATCCACCTGCCTAGGCCTCCCAAACTGCTGGGATTACAGACCTGAGCCACCACGCCCAGCCCAGAAACATCTTTAAATGCCCCGTCACACCAACAGCAAAGTGCACAGAGTGAGATTATGAGAGTGCCTTTTCATTTTAAAATATTTGGAGGTCGGGCATGGTGGCTCACACCTGTAATCTCAGCACTTGGGGAGGCCAAGGCCAGCAAATGGCAAATGGTTTGAGCCCAGGAGTTCAAGACCAGCCTAGGCCACATGGTGAAATGCCATCTCTACAAAAAAATTAAAAAATTAGCCATGAGTGGTGGCATGCACCTGTAGTCCCAGCTACTGGAGAGGCTGAGGTGGGAGACTCGCTTGAGCCCAGGAGGCAGAGGTTGCAGTGAGCCGAGATCACACCACTGCACTCCAGCCTGAGTGACAGAGAAAGACCCTATCTGAAAAAAAAAGTTTGGAATTATGTACAAATTTGATACAGTTTCAGGGTGCTCTGGACACCCATGATCACTTTATATAAACCACTGACAATTTCTAGATAACTCTGAGAGACTACAATATAATCATGATCAAATTTTGTAATTAAAACTAACGAGGGCAGCAGACAGTTCTCAAATAAGAGTTGAGTCAGTTACGGCAGCGGTGCTCAACCTTTTTGACACTAGGGAACAGTTTCGCGGAAGAAAAATTTTCCATGAGGGATGGTTTTGGGATGAAACTTTTCCACCTCAGATCATCAGGCATTAGTTAGATTCTCTTAAAGTGCACTCAACCTAGATCCCTCTCACACGCGGTTTACAACAGGGTTCAGGCTCCTGTGAGAATCTAATGCCACCGCTGATGAGACAGGAGGCAAAGCTCAGGTGGTAATACTTGCTCTTCCACCCCCTCACCTCCTGTTGTGAGGTCTGGTTCCTAACAGGCCACAGGTGAGTACTGGTCCATGGACCGGGGACTGAGGACCCCCTGAATTATGAAACTCCTCTGCTCTATGATATTGACAAGGAGATGGATAAACAGTTTTGTTCATTCATCCTCCTCCTCCTCTTCCTCGTCTACCTTTTTCCAGACAATTTTAACTTTTGTGCCACTAACTTGCCTGTAGACTGAGAGTCAGCAACACTCTTCTCATGATTCTTTAGTTCTCTGCCTTAGTGATGTCAGGCTGCCTTGCACTGTCACTCAAGTTATTCCACGTCGCACTCAGCTTTTTTGCCACATCTCCGATAGAGATGCCGGGGTTGTGGATTTGTCCTTGGGGCAGAATTCTGAACAGAACAGGGAGAATCCAGACGGTGGC
>CAUYLG010079202.1:0-30922 GCA_963573385.1 Cacajao melanocephalus | reverse complement strand
ATTTTGTCACCAGGCTGGAGTATATTGGCACAATCTCAGCTCACTGTAACCTCCCCCCTCCCAGTTCCAGCGATTCTCCTGCCTCAGCCTCCTGAGTAACTGGGAGAACAGACGCATGCCACCACATCTGGCTAATTTTTGGATTTCTTTTCTAGAGATGAGGTCTCACTTTATTGCCCAAGCTGAAAGCGAACTCCTGGGCTCAAGCAATCCTCCTGCTTCAGCCTCCCAAAATGGTGCTGGGATTACAGCATGAGCCACTGCTCCCAGCTTTTTTTTTTTTTTTTTTTTTTCAAATGGGAGCATCTGCAGATGTTGCATCAGAGAGAATGCAGAAAATGTAGACATGTCATGTAAATTACCAAGTGCTGGGCTTGGCACATGGTAATTATCCAATAAGGTTGCTATCTATTATTGTCATTGGCAGCTAAACTGGTCTAATTAATCTTAACAGAACTGTGTATGAAGTGCTGTTCATAGTTAGTATTTGGCATTCTCTAAGCAGATTCAGGTTGGAATTGCAGTCTTTCAACCCAGTGGCAAGAAGTTTTCTTGGCCTCAGTTTCCTCATGGAATATCAAGTTAGCAATGCATTCGTGAGAATTTGAGATAAGAGATGTAAAGCGCTTTAAGCAACACATAGTAGGAGCTTAGTCAATGAACAAAAGGCATTATTGTTGGTTCCCAGCCTCCAAGTGAGGCCACGGGATTCTCTTATTTATCTTTGTATCTCCCATAGACCTTGCCTGCCTAACATGGCACCTTATACTTACTAAATGCTTAATATGTATTTATCAAATCCAGAATAACTTTTTATTTCATCTTCTTGAGGGTGTTTGCCCTCCATTAAAAAGGTTTCTTAGGCCAGAAGCAGGGGCTCACACCTGTAATACCAGCAGTTTGGGAGGTTGAGGCAGGCGGATCGCTTGAGGTCAGGAGTTCACGATCAGCCTGGCCAACAGAGTGAAACCCTGTGTCTACTAGAAATACAAACATTTGCTGGGTGTGGTAGCAGGTGCCTATAATCCTAGCTACTTGGGAGGCTGAGGCAGGAGAATCACTTGAATCCAGAAGGCGGAGGTTGCAGTGAGCCAAGATTGCGCCACTGTACTCCAGCCCGACAGACAGAGTGAGACTCAGAATAAATAAATAAATAAATTTATTCATATGGTTCTTTCCTTTAAAAAGGTTTCTTTTTATGGTTCTCTTTTTCTAGTTTATCCTTACTTAAAATTTATTGTTCTTGATTCTTATTTTTTAACTTACAAATAAATGACTCACACTTCTTAATTTCTGATACTTTCCTATAAAAATGTTCCCTTTATGACGCCCCTGCCTCCATTTCTGCTCTTAACCCCACCCATGAATGTGTTCAGATGAGATCTTGTTCCTGGTCTGGCTTAACTGTGATAAGAATTATTCAGGCCATGGAGCTTTTTCTAGAATTGTCACTGGGCTTCAAGACTTCCACCGAAGTCAAAATCAGTCAGCTATGGACTGCCTCAAACAGCTTGAATTGAATTAAAATGAACCATAGCACTAGAAAGGCATGTAATTGATCTGAAATATTGCACAGGAAACAATATCAAATCTCAGGCAAGACAGGCAATTAGCAACTTTGTGATAATAAAGAACTTGAAATAGCTCTTGAGTGCATAAATCTTTGCCTGCCTGTGTGTTTTTGTTGAAGGATTCAAAAATCTATATTGTACTATTTTACCTGTGAGTATCTACATATAAGTAGGACTTAAGAGCCAGAGATATTAAAATGTTATGTTTATCTTTGAGCAGGAGTATCAGAAATTAGAAAGTGTGAGTCATTTATTTGTAAGTTAAAAAAAAAAGAATCAAGCGCAATAATAGTATAGGTATCTCATGGATTTATACTAGTAACATTGATCTTTTCCCATTTTACTTGCTTTTACTAATTATAAATGTTATAAACATTAAAAACTGGCAAATACATCAAATTGTAATAAAGGAAAAAAAAGATCTATCTTTACTTCTCCTGCTCAAAGATAAATGTAACATTTTAGCATCTCTGTCTGTTAAGTCCTACTTACATGTAGATACATACACTCTGTATAAATTTTGATCACACTCAAAATATTTAAACTAGTTTTGTGTTTTGCTTTTTCATATAATTGAAAGCATTTTTTCATTTTCCTTTTTTCTTTACATCAAAGAGCATTCAGAATATGAGAGCATGTTTCTATGCCATTAAATATTCTTTGCAAATATAATTGAATGGTGGCATAATGTTCCATCAGTATATATATAAACATTCCTATGGTATAAGACATTTTGTTACCATTCTATGTAATGCCATAATGGAATCTTTGAGCATAAATATTTTTTATGTATGTGTAAATATTCTCTTAAGACAGATTCCCACCAGCAGAGTAACATGTTTAAGACTCAGGATACTTACTGCTGAATTACTTTTCAGACAAGTTGGGCAAATCTGTACTTTTACCAGCTTTGTGGCTAGGAGGTTGTCATATCACCACGCTCACTACAATCTTCTTATTTTCACAGATTAGTCAATGAATAGGCTGGATTTGTAGTAACTGCCTCCCAAGTGATGCTTTCTATTGGATTCCCACAATATGACTACTGCTAACTTTTAAGGACTAAGTTACCATTTTAAATGGAAAGATTTTTTTCTTGAATGTGAAGCTAGATATCTATAAATAAAAAATTTCAATTGGTTATTTGGTGTTTCTTGCATTTCTGGTATAAGTTCCTTAAATATTATGTAGATGTTATTTTTATTATTTAGCATTTTTCCCATGATAAAACTGAAATCATGTATCCCTGATATGGACTGAGTGTGTCCCCACCCAAACCTCACCTCAAATTGTAATAATCCCCACGTGTCAAGGTTGGGGCCAGGTGGAGATAATTGAATCACATGGAGGTTTCCCCCATACTGTTCCCGTGGTAGTGAATAGATCTCACGAGATCTGCTGGCTTTATAAATGCGAGTTCCCCTATACAAGCTCTCTTGCCTGCTGAGTTGTAAGTCATGATGTTGTTCCTCGTTCACCTTCAGCCATGATTGTGAGGCCTCCCCAGGCATATGGAGCTGTGAGCCCATAAATCTCTTTCCTTTATAAATTAACCTGTCTCAGTTATATCCTTCTTAGCAGCGTGAGAACAGACTAATACAGTCCTTCTCCCCCACTGTGTTTTGGGGCTTATCTGGGGATAGTAATTCCTAATAAATACTTTAGTTCTTGGGTATTTTGGACTTTTGAACAGCTTTTTGGAATATGGTTTAGTTTGTAGGCGTGAGAATTTTATGTATGTAGCTTCTGTTCTCTTCATTTCTCACTAAGAAGTCGAAATTTAAACCAGACTTCATCTTTGGACATACAAGAAAAAGTAATTATTTGTAGAGTATTTTAATTGAGTGAGCCTTAGGGCATAGCTCTACATATTATATACCCAATTTCCTTGCAAACTTCAACAACAAAAACTTCATTAGAATTTTAGAGTTAGAGCACATTGTACTTTTTTTTTCTTTTTTTTGTTATTGAGATGGAGACTCGCTCTGTCCCCAGGCTGGAGTGCAGTGGCGTGATCTTGGCTCACTGCAACCTGTACCTCCTAGATTCAAGCGATTCTCCTGCCTCAGCCTCCCATGTAGCTGGGATGACAGGCACGTGCTACCCAGGAAATTTTTGTATTTTTAGTAGACATGGGGTTTCACCATATTGGCCAGGCTGGTCTTGAGCTCCTGACCTCATGATCTACCTGCTTTGGCCTCCCAAAGTGCTGGAATTACAGACGTGAGCCACTGCGTCCGGCCGAGCACATTGTACTTTATTCACTTTGGGATAAACCATTTGGCTCTTTCATTAATTAAGGTTTAAACTAGTTATTATGCTTTCCTTCTCTCTATTCAGTTTGAGTCTCACTGATACAAACTAAACAGTAGATACTATATAGCTACTGGGGATAAAAGAGACCTTCTACCCACCCCACCTCTAACCTGACGAAGCCCCTGATGAAGTCAAAGGAAGACAAATCCATGCTGTGATGGGATATACTGCGGAATCTCATGATGTATTCATTATGAGTCCTCCTTTCCACCACACTCCCATTAGTAAGTTACTTAGATAAACCAAATCTATGCACAGATGAACTTACCATTAAAAATTACTTCTCCCGTAAAGCATTCCTATGTCCTTAATATCAATTCCTGTTCCTGCCTTGCATCATTGTATCTTTTCCTTCGTCTCTGGCTGAATGCTGTAAATGCTCATAAATATCAAGTAATATGATGCAAAGAGATTGCAAACTAAAACTGAACACCTTAAAGATGTAGTTTGTCATGAAGCTGCTGAAAGCGATATTGGAGAAAGGACAAAATACTTCCAAAGCCAAATGAGGATATGGCAGAGTTAGAGTCTTAACAACCCAAGAGGAGAAATCAGTAGGAGTATTATCAAGACAAGTGCTTCTGAAGAGAATAAGTTGCATAACAACTAGTTAATAGAGGAACTTGGTAAAAAATGATAAATTCTTCACAAATATTTTTGCAAAATCTTTTTCATCACTGGGGTACAAAAGTCAAATAAACAGTGTCATCTTACATAATTTTATCCGAGAAGTGATCTTCCCTCCCCCCAAATCTAACACTCAACTAATTCTTTATTTTAACCATTAGGACATATTTATAATGATGACTTATTTTGATTTTTCTTTTTGGTGTAAAATCTTAATCAAGCCCTTTAAAAATGACATATTATTCAGTGTTTTTCTCTATATTTTGATTATCTATTGCTGTGTAACAAACCACCTACTTGTGCGGGCTGCTCTAACAGAATATCATAGACTGGGTGACTGATAAAAACCAGAAATGTATTTCTCATCTTTCTGGAGGCTGAGAAGTCTAAGATCGAAGCGCTGGCAGATTTGGTGTCTGGTGAGAGCCTGTGTCCTGGTTTGCAGATGGTCATCTTGCTGTGTCTTTACATGGTGGACGGAAGAAGGAAGCTCTTTGGGGTCTCTTTTATAAAGGGACTAATTCCATTTATGAAGCCTCTACCCTCATGAGCTCATCACCTCTCAGTGGCCCCACCTGCTAATACTGTTACTGGGGATTAGGATTTCAACATACAAATTTTGGAGGGACACATACATTTAGTCTATAGCACCATCTCTAAGCCAGAGGTTACAAACAACCAGCATTTGATTGTCTCTCATCATTCTGTGGGTTGGTCAGACTCTGCCAGTTGCATTCAGCTGGGCCTGAAGTCATTTGGCATCTTGGCTGGACTAGAATGTCCCGGATAACTCACTTATCTGGTACCTTCACAGGGACAGCCGCAAGGCTTAGATGAATGGGGACCCTGGAATGGCTGGGGCCTCTCTCTCTCTCTCTCCATGTCATCTCAGGGCCTCTTCTTCCCCATGTAGGAAGGAAGCCAGACTTACATTGCATCTCAAGGTTTCCCAAGGCATAAAAGAAAAAGCTACTTCCAGTGATACGGGTCCCAAATGGGCATGGCATCACAGTTTGGGACCCGTAGCACAGGTCAGCTCAGGTACAGGGTAGAAGGGGCTGCCCAAGGATTTGAATATTGGAAAGCACTGAGGGTCATCATGGAGACTAACCACTGTAGGAAGCACGTTCATTGAAAAAGTCATTTCCAGTACTGGTTATCCATGGATAATGAGGGCCTCCTGCAGCTGTAGTCACTTTGATACATCATTTCCAAAACCCTAATGAGTTGTGATGTCAGTTGCAGCTGTCAATCTACTTTTAATAATCACAGGCCTCAAATGAAGAAATTCATTTACAGGATAAGCAGATTACAGCGTCAGTGTGGTTCATACACTTCAGCCCCTTATTGCTTATTTTCTGAAAGAACAAGCTCAGGTTGATTTGTCCAAGGATACTCAGCAAATATTTGGAAAATAATTCAGTTTAATGTAATCATAATTCTGGACATTTGTATGGTATTTTGTTATTATTATTGTATTATTGAGACAGAGTCTTGCTTTGTCATCCAGGCTGGAGTGCAATGGCATGGCCTTGGCTCACTGCAACTTCCACCTCCTGGGTTCAAACAATTATCCTGTCTCAGCCTCTCACAGAGCTGGGATTACAGGTGGCGCCACCACACCTGGCTAATTTTTGTATTTTTAGTAGAGATGGAGTTTCACCATGTTGGTCAGGCTGGTCTCAAACTCCTGACCTGGTAATCTGCCCGCCTCAGCCTCCCAAAGTTCCGGGATTACAGGCATGAGTCACCGTGTCTGGCCCGGTACTTTATTATTTAAGTAGCGCTTTTAGGTATTGTTTTACTTGCTTTTTATGTCAAATCTTATGTGGTCAATCAGGCAAATATTATTCCAGTTTTCAAGTAAGGAAACTAAGTCATGAGAAGCTTTTAAATGTTCGACAATCACACCACCAGAAAACATTGGAGCCAAGACTCCAAGTTTTGGGTTCTTCCTTTTTTTTTTTTTTTTTTAAGACAGGGTCTTACTTTGGAGTGCAGTGGTGCGATCAAGGCTCACTGCAGCCTCACCCTCAACCTTGCAGGCTCAAGTGATCCTCCCATCTCAGCCTCCAGAGTAGCTGGGACCACAGGAGTGCCCCACCATGCCCAGCTAATTTTTGTAGAGGCAAGGTGTTTCTATGTTGCCCAGGCTGGTCTCAAACTCCTAGACTCAAGCAATTATCTCACCTCAGCCTCTCAAAGTCCTGGGATTACAGAAATGAGCTGCTGTGCCTGGCTTTGGGTTTCTTTCAAACCACTCATCTGTCCTAGAATTCTTTCTCTCTCTCTTTTTTTTTTTTTTTTGAGACAAGGTCTCACTCTGTCACCCAGATTGGAGTCTACACTCTAGCGGTGCAATTTTGGCTCACTGCAGCCTCTACCTTCCAGGTTCAAGCAATCCTCCCACCTCTGCCTCTCAAGTAGCTGGTACTATAGGCACACACCACCAAGCCTGGCTAATTTTTCTGTTTTTGGTAGAGATGGGCTTGCCATGTTGTGCAGGCTGGTATCAAACTCCTGACCACAAGCAATCTGCCTGCCTTGGCCTCGCAGGGTGCTGGGATTATAGGCATGTGCCATCATGCCAGGTCTAGAATTCTCTTTTAAACTTTGAAGGACATGAAATGGAAATTTGTTCTGTCTTTGTCTCTCTCTTTCTCTTTATATATATATAGAGAGATGTCTGTCTGCATATGCATATAAAATATGCATTTTATTTATTTTTTTTTTTAGTTAGAGACAGGGTTTCACCGTGTTGGCCAGGCTAGTCTCAAACTCCTGACCTCAAATGATCTACCCATCTCAGCCTCCCACAATGCTGGGATTACACGCATGAGCTACCATGCCCAGCCTAAAATATACATTGAAAAATCCATTCCTAAAGTGTAGCTTTCATTGTTAGTTAATGATCTATAGGTGGTCAATCATATCCATTTCAAGTTAAAAGAGTCACAGATACATGGATGCCATCTGGAAGTTATCTGGTCCAATCCTTCATTTCACAGATGGGAAAAGCAGGTGTGGACTGGATAACTTAGTTGCCCAGACCCACACAGCTATCTAGTGAAGAGCCATGCATTCTGGACTCTGAACCCATTGTTTTACCAACTAGACCATGCCACCTCAACAATAGCCTTCCGGATGAAACTGTGAGAGAAGTGTAGATATTTTCCATGTTTAAAACATTTGTCTGTGGTTCTCCAGGACTTAAAAGTAATGCAGCTTTTAAGCTCTTGATTGGTCAAATGCAGCTAAGGACCAGTTGTGCATCTGGCTCAAAGTATTGCTGTTTCTGGGAAGCAACCTATGGCTAGGGATCCGTGGGACAGAAAAGCCCCTCTAGAAAAAGCTGAGGACAGACTTCAACATGGAGAGTTCTTTATGAAGAAAAGGAAGTGATAACTGTTGTATTCCAGTAACTCAGTATGTTTCATTTGCAGGAATAAGTGTGGCTAGCAAAATCAAAAATTTTATATCAAACGTTCTCAAGGCATTGAGTGTGGAACCTTCTGACAATGAAAAGGGCAGAGATGAGATCTCAGTTTTTCAAATTAAGTAAAATTTAAAGGTCAGTTATTCAGACAGTGTCTTGACAATAATATTGCACTTGTCCCAACTCTGGTATGTTACTGTAGTGAGTAATGTTGCATTTTGATCTGTGTTGAAATACGGTTATCTTCCCCTCCCTCTCCCTTCTCCTTTCCTTTCTTTTTTTTGTGGGGAGGGGGTAGACAGAGTTTTGGTCTTGTTGCCCAGGCTAGAATGCAATGGCGTGATCTTGGCTCACTGCAACCTCTGCCTCCTGGGTTCCAGCAATTCTCCTGCCTCAGCCTCCCAAGTAGCTGGGATTACAGGTGCCCACCACCACACCCATCTAATTTTTGTATTTTAGTAGAGATGGAGTTTCACCACATTGGCCAGGCTGGTCTTGAACTCCTGACCTCAGGTGATCTGCCCACCTCAGCCTCCCAAAGTGCTGGGATGATAGGAGTGAGCCACAGCACCTGGCCCCCTTTTACAGTATATGTATATACTGTTTAATTGGCCACTAAGCAGAGAAATTTGGGGAGTCAGTGGTACTAGTTACAAGTTTGTAGACCACAGTCTACATAAAGGACATCTGCTCAACCCTGCTGACTTGGGGTTGACCAGATGGCCCATGTTAAATTGAAGCATTAATAAAGCCACAAGCTGATTTTTTTTTATTCAAGCAGCCTGATGTGTTTTCTGGCTTTTTGAATGGTTTCAATGGATTAACTTACCAGTTTAAGATGAACTGCTCACATCAAGGTGTGCAGGATGGCGAAAGCCTGAGCAGACACAGAGGAAGGGACCTGTCCCAGGCTGGCCTGTCTGCAAAGGCCTTTTTCCAGCACGGTCACTTCCTGGGTACATCACTGCCATAGTCCTCATAATCGTTTAGAATTTGCACATATCCCCAGGTTTTCTTCTTACATTCTTTGTCAATTTGAAAAAAAAAAAAAAAGCTTGGGAATGAAACCCAACATTTTCCTCCGAATATAAGCTGCTCATTTGTATCTCTGAGCAGTTTTGCTTTATTTATGTCACAGCTGAAAGAACTTGCTGGGTCCCATTATTGCTCCGTATCCTGAAGTGGTGGGATTTCTTTCTCTTCATTCAGGCATGGCTATTGATTCTTTTGACCGTGTTCAATATTAAAAGTTATAAATCCACATGCAGTAGGGCCATTAGGCCATAAATATCTGAGAAAGTAGAAGTGTCGCGGTGGTGACTGTGTCCAAGGAGGGACTCCTGGTGTCACTGTTGATTGGTGTCCAGGCCCAGGCTGCTTTAAAGAAGACATATCACAGGTCTGAACCTGTATGCACCATCGAAGTATCCAAACAAACTTTAAAAAAAATGATGCATTTAAAAAATATTTTTGTCACAAATCAAATGTCCGTGTTAAATGCAGTGTTTCTAGAGTGCAGCCGCAATCTGTGATGTAACACATCAAAAAATAGACCTGCTGATATATTTGGGCCAGACAGCACTTTTTTCTTAGAAGTCCATTTATTTGGAGGATTCTTTTATTGTGCCAGCAAGTCCAGTTAGAAAGTTCCATCTGCTCATCCTCTTACTGCTTCTGCTTCCTTGCCATCTCCACTGGTGTCATCTCAGACAAGACACTACCTGATTTTTTCTGGATAATAGCGACATCCTATGGGGCACCCTGCAGGTACAACGGCCCCTCCCTTCATCCATTCGTCACACGGCTGCCAGGCTCTTCATTTCATATTGTCTGCATCAAACCCTGAGATGCCTTCCTGTTTTTTGTCAATTAGGGTTTGTTCAGAGCCACAAAACTATTAGGTTGGTGCAAAAGTAATTGCGGTTTTGACCATGACTTTCAATGGCAAAGACCGTGATTACATTTGCACAAACCTAATTCTATGAGTAAAATGAAATAAGCGATGTATGCTAAGCATTAGACCTTTCATGCTTGGGGGAGGAGTTGAGAAAGTCAGTTGAAAACTGATCCACCAAAAATCAATTTTCTAATTTGACCATTGCATTTTTTTTTCTTTCTTTGAGACGGAATCTCGCTCTGTTGTCCAGGCTAGTGTACAGTAGCGCAATCTTGGCTCACTGCAACCTCCACCTCCCAGCTTCAAGCAATTCTTCTGCCTCAGCCTCCCAAGTAGCTGTGATGATAGGCACGTGCCACGACGTCCAGCTAATTTTTGTATTTTTTTATAGAGATGGAGTTTCACTATGCTGGCCAGGCTGGTCTTGAACTTCCGGCCTCAAGTGATCCGCCTGCCTCAACCTACCACAATGCTGGGATTACAGGTGTTACAGGTGTGAGTCACTGTGCCTGAGCTAATTTGACCATTGCATTTAAACTTGTTAGATAAATACCTTCATCCAGGTCAAGGGCTGGGTATAGCAGAGTCAGGGGTGGGAGAAGAGCCTATGTTTATGACATAAGGACAGTGTATTGCAGTTAAGAGAAGCTCTCCTCTTTCACAGATAAAGTAGAGTTCTGGAAATTCCTGCCCTCTAAAATTCAAAATACCACTGAAAAATATATTTAATCTGGGTAGACAGAATCATCTTAATTGTAATGGCCAGAGTGAAATAGCTGTGAGGAACTCTCAGTGAAACTAAACTAAAATTGCCCCCAAACTACCCTCCTGCACACCAAATCTTCAACAATTAGGTGAATTTCATAAATATTTTATAGAAGTTGATTTCTGCATATATTTTTTCAAAATATGCATAGTTTAAATATGCACATTTGAAATAAGACAAATCCTTTTTATCCTCTCTGGCTTTCGGCTCTGCTGGAGGACTGTCCTCTGATTCTCTTCTTTTGTCCCTTTTATTTTTTGTCTTTTAAGTCTCTGTTCTTCTGCGATTCTAGATCCATCAGAATTAGAAAGGTTGTTTCCCTCGGCTAGGCTGTGATAGTAATTGCAGTCTGTCCTCCGTCTCTCACATTGTTCACATTTCACATTGATGTGCAACAGAACTTTTGACCAATGTGTTTATAATAAGCTCTAGCTACTCCCTTTTTCACTAGCTTCTGTGTAGGTACCTGTATGCAATGCTTAAGCTTCTCAGTCATACTCTGGAAAATACCAGAAGCCTGCTTTGTTTCTTGGTAGCCACTCCTGTTTGCACCATTGCGTATTGCTGCTGTCCTCGTTCCTGACCTTCCTCCTTGTTCTGTGAACTCTCGTCTCTGAATAGCCCCTTGCTTGTATGTGGAGAAGAGAGCAACCTCCAGGCTGAATGCAGACCGAAAACGGCTCCTTCACTGCACAGGAAGCATGTATTCTAGATACACTCTCCACCCCACTCAAAGACATGTTCCACCTTGGAGCAATATTGGCTACAGTTTGTTCTTTAATCATTTCTTATCCTTTGAGTGGAGGTTACAGTGTGTGTGATCATAGAAAGTGCCAGCCAGTTCTGCCTGAGAGCATTAGAGGTATTTCCCAGAAGGGATGACATTTCTTAAGTGATTTTTTTTTTTTCAAAAAGACTCACAGCTTGTGAGCTTGAAACGTACCAACATTGCTCTTTCAAATATACGTCAATTAAATACGCAGTTTGGTACTTTTCAAGCAAAAGTGATAGCATTTTATCAGTTTAGCTCAGTTTCTGCCCTTCTGTGACTCTGAAACACAGAGTCTGTAAGATCGTCAGCCAGAAGGAAAGAAACAGCAAATTAACTCATATGGAAGATTGCATCTATTATTAATGGTACTGTGATTTCATCAACAGAAGGCATGAACTACATATTCCTTGCTCTTAGTAGCAAGGAATAAGATACTGAACAGTAAATTCCTAGCCATCATCAATGAAACATATGGCCCCATGTAGTGCCTGGCAACTGTATGGTGATTCCCTGAGCAGATACTGCCTGTTTTCCTCATAGCCACCGCTGGAATTGCGTAGCTGATAGAAGCTTGGCTTGCAGAAGGACACTATCAAACAAAATCAGTGGCGATGCTAGCCACAAGTCCTATGTTCTGTCCAAAGGTCTAAATCCATCATTTATGCCTTATGAGCCAGTACATCTCAAACACCTGAGTTCCAGATAATTGCAATGGCTGGCTATAAATTGGCCTGTAATTCTGTCACCCTCTGACATGTGACATTGTTTTCACCTTATCTTATGTGTATACTATACCCTTCACAAATTTTCCCCTTGTTCTGCCAAGTCATCTCCCCTCTCATCACCCACTTCCTCTGAAAAGAAAGAACCTAGGAAATAGATGAATGGTTCCTAGAATTCACATAACAAAACCACTATTTGTTGAATATGGGCTGTGCGCCAAACCCATCTGTCTACAGGTATTTTGACCTATGGTATCTAATTTATTTTTATGACAGTCTATGAAATCTGCTTTGTTATTTTAACTTACAGATGAGAAAAATGGAAGTCCAAGAGGGCTTTCAAAGGGATGTGGGGGGAAATAGTGACTTCAGAACATCATTTGAAGGAACAGTTTGAGAGCTTGGAAAGACGTGATGCCCCTTTTCCTCAGTTCCCAGAGCGTGGGACTTGAGTCCTGGTTTTGCTCTTGGCCATGTGGGAGTTTGTCCTCACTACTTTCAGTAGCTCTCATTCCTTTATAAAGCCTTCATTTAGGAAATGCACTTTAATTTTTTTTTTTTTTTGAGACAGAGTCTTGCTCTTTTGCCCAGGCTGGAGTGCAGTGGTATTATCTCGGCTCAGTGCAACCTCCACCTCCCAGGTTCAAGCAATTCTCCTGCCTCAGCCTCCCGAGTAGCTGGGATTACAAGCATGCACCACCACACCTGGCTAATTTTTGCATTTTTAGTAGAGACGGGATTTCACCATGTTGGCCAGGCTGGTCTCAAACTCCTGACCTCAAGTGATCTGCCCGCCTCAGCCTCCCAAAGTGCTGGGATTACAGGCATGAGCCACCGCACCCGGCCCCCAATTTTTTTTTTAATTTTTAAAAATAGTAGAGATGGGGTCTCACTATGTTGCTCAGGCTGGTCTCAAACTCCTGGCCTTATGTGACCCTCCCACCTCAGCCCCCCAAAGTGCTGGTAGTCTATATAGGCAGGAGGCACTGCATCCGGCCATTTTATTTTTAATTTTTAATTGAAACAAATTTTTAAAAAGGAAATGTACTTTTAAAGGAAAACACTGGAATTGGGGTTCTTGCTGTCACTGATGGACATTGGTGAACACTTAATTTGTGCTACAAATGAGAGCAAATTGAGGACAGAGAGGGCTTTGGTCTTTTCAGAGACAACTGATTTCAGTTTCAGTAAATCACAGTCACTTTCATCACGACTAAGAATCTTTGCTTTTCAGTATTTTTGAAGTGCGTTTCTGTGTGCTCGGGACAATCAAGCATTCAAAGTGAAGAGGTTCATTTGTTTTTGTTATTTCATTATTCAACCTAAGTGTGCTCCCCTGTTGTTTTGGGGTACGTATTCTATGCAGTCACGTGGGTCACAGATCTTGTCTTTTGCTTCTTTATGGCTTTAATTTCTGGCACATAATGGGCTTTCAACCGAAATTTGTTTGCTTGAGTAGTGAATGAATAGTAGAAAGATCAGTTGCGGCCAGGCGCTGTGGCTCACACATGTGTAGTCCCAGCACTTTGGGAGGCCGAGGTGGGAGGATCACCTGAGGTCAGGAGTTCGAAACCAGCCTGGGCAACATGGGAAAACCCCATCTCTAGTAAAAGTACAAAAATTAGCCAGATGTGGTGGCTTATGCCTGTAGTCCCAGCTACTCAGGAGGCTAAGGCAGGAGAATTGCTTGAACCCAGGAGGCAGAGGTTGCAGTGAGTGGAGATTGCACCACTGCACTCCACCTGGGCAACAGAAAAAAAAAAAAAGGGAAGAGCCGTTGCTTCGAGATACTTAATTTAGCTAAAAAGCGACAAATGAAATTTTAAATTATAATTATTGTTGATTTATTCAAGAATGCGTAGCTATGACTAAGAGATACAATTAAGTTAAAGAAAAATGCGAACTGAATATCAAAGGATTTGTCCAGTAGATAAGGTTAAGACTCACTCAGGCAGAGGACTCCCGCTGGAAGTGGTGGGAGGCAAGTAACACCGTGCATGTCACTTACATCTGCAGTGGGGTAGATTCTGACTTCAGCAGGATCATAAGTGAGATTGTCTCTCTAGTTTTATTGATTTGCCTTCTTACATGGGTGTGCATTCACAGCCTCCCACCCCTTCAGGACAAAGAGTTTATATGTGTGTTATATTTTCTGATTGTAGTTGTTGGTTTGTTTTTAGAAAAAAAAAGAATCCTCTTTTTAGAACTTCTCTTGGTGACACCATCAGAAATGTCTTCCTTAAGTGGAAAAGTCCAAACTGTTTTGGGTCTTGTCGAGCCAAGCAAACTGGGCCGCACCCTGACCCATGAACACTTGACCATGACCTTTGACTGCTGTTACTGTCCACCTCCTCCATGCCGGGAAGCTATTTCCAAAGAACCTATCATGATGAAAAATTTATATTGGATTCAGAAAAACTCTTATTCCCATAAAGAAAACCTTCAGTTGAATCAGGAGACAGAAGCCGTAAAGGAGGAACTCTTGTATTTTAAAGCTAATGGTGGAGGGGCTTTGGTGGAAAACACAACCACCGGGATTAGCCGAGACGTGCAGACATTGAAGAGGCTTGCAGAAGAGACTGGCGTCCATATCGTATCCGGAGCTGGGTTTTACGTGGATGCAAGTCATTCCTCAGAGACCAGAGCCATGTCAGTGGAGCAGGTAAAAAGCCTAAGTTCTTTGACAATATCTGTTTATAAATTCAAAAAGCCAGAACCTTGGAAAATGCCCTGGGCCTGGAGGTAGCTATGCATACTATAGAAATTTGCTAGTTAGGAAAGATATCTGTCAATTGAGACCCAAATTAGTAACATTGTATTTCACAAAGAAAGTGCCAATTTTGCAAGCAAGCCTTGTGGTAAAGAAAATAATGATATTAATAAATCAAGTGTCAAGGAAAGAGATCTTAATGTACTGGTCATTGAAAAATTCAGAGTGGTAATAGATTGTGTATATTATATCTGTCCTCAGCATTGGCGCCACAGTCGGTTTGTAAACCTCACTTTTCCATCTTCGGTCATGCAACCTCAATTTTTGTCCCCCTGGATTTTATAATAACCAGCAATGAAGATTCACTGTAGGGTGAAACTTGGCAGGCAGAGACTTGGCACGTTTGTGAATGTGTTTCACTCTCCTTTTACAAAACACGAGAGGTGGAAGAAAATTCATTCCCCTGTGTGTTTTCATAATACGGTCTTAAACTAGAATGGGCAGAAGGAAGTAAATTGTTTAGGGACAAAAAGAATAAGCTGCAAAACATTTTTGCACATGTGTGTGTTCTCTTTCTAAACAATGTGTATCTGTTTATACCTGTTTATGCATATATGTATATATTCGTATGTATCTTCCATTGCCTGCATAACAGACATGGGGTGTCAGCTCGGTCTTTGCAAAAGATCACTTACTCTCTAGAATATTTTGTCTTTCAAAATTTTGTCTGCATTGTTTTCCAGCCAGGGCTTTATTTTTGTAAATATATTTATGGTATTTAAAAACTATGCTGATGATGAGCATTATACACTTTTCCAACCACTCTGAGCAGTAACTATCCATAAGAACCAAAAAGTGTGGGAGTGGTACTGTGTGCTGTAAATTTTCTATGCTGTCTTCGGTAAAAAACTGAATAAATAGGAGAGAATTAAAGCATTACTGGAAGCCTTGTGCAGTGGCGCAAGCGTGTAGTCCTACTTGGGAGCCTGAGATGGGAGGATTGTCTGATCTCAGGAGTTCAAGTCCAGCCTGAGTAACATGGTGAGACCCCTGCTTCTTTAAAAAAAAAAAAAAAAACGAAAGAAAAAGAATTACTTGATACAGGAGACACAGATTCAATTCATTGGCCTTTTTCTATATTCTAGATGCTGCTCCCCAGGTTAAATTTTAGATTTTTTCCCCTCACTCTGAATGCACTGTCATTAAGCCGCTTTCCCCTACTCCAGCTTCCTAAAGCTATAAATTTCTCGTTAAACAAACACTTATTGTCTAATCTTGGATTTAGCGTAACTTGTTGATTTGCAATTTGGCCAGCAAAATGCCTTTTTCATTGGCCAATATTAATTGATAAATATTGAATACATTTTTAAAAGAATGAAGGACTAAAGAAATTCATTCACATACTGTAGTGGATCTATTTGGATACATTTCACAATCTTTAAAATATATTCCTTCTCACTCTTCCTTAGCTTACCGATGTCCTTATGAATGAAATTCTCCACGGAGCTGATGGGACCAGTATCAAGTGCGGTGTTATTGGAGAAATCGGTTGCTCCTGGCCTTTGACTGAGAGTGAAAGAAAGGTTCTCCAGGCGACCGCTCATGCCCAGGCTCAGCTTGGTTGCCCTGTTATTATCCATCCTGGACGGCACTCCAAGGCACCATTTCAGATTATCCGAATATTGCAAGAAGCAGGTGGAGACATCTCCAAAACCGTCATGTCACACCTGGATAGGTAAGCAGGCTATCTTACAAATGGATGCAAACTGCCATATAATTAATGCATGATCAAATGAAGAATCTACAGTAATCAGGTCAATGCAATACTAATCGTGTAGAGAAAACCACTAACTACATGGAAGATAGTATTTATAAAGTTTTACAACTGACATTAATAAAAGTAATTGCTGGCATTTTTGTGTCCCTCCTCCATGTTGGTTAGTATCCTAGGTATTTCACGTAAGGTATTTTGCATAAGTCGTTTCCTTTCATTAGCTCAATGCTTTATAACTCATCATAAGAGGTGTCACTGTCTACTTCATTTCTTTGTCTCATGGGATGATATCAAAGTAGCTGCCAATTCCCCTTGCTCAATATTTACCAGTAGTTGGAGTAATAAAGTTATCACAAGTAGAAAGGGAGAGAAAGTCAATGGTTTCACCTAGAGAAGAAAACCACAAATATGAAAGTTTACCTTTGTGTCCTTTGTGGTTTGAATCCTTTGAATTTTGGAAAATGCAATTATAAAGAAGAATAGTAAGTAGAGTATTTGTTAGGTGGTATCATGTATTAGTTCCCTACGGCTGTTGTAACAAATTATAACAAACTGGGTGCCCCAAAACAACAAAAATTTAGTGTTTTAGGGTTCTGGAGGCCAGAAGTCTGAAACCAAGCATTGTCAGGGCCCCGCTTCCTCCGCAGGCTGCAGGGAGAATGTTTCCTTGCTTCTTCCGTAGTCTGAGATCTGGTTGTTCCATGGCCTCTGGCTGCATAACTACTGTTTTTGCCTCTGCCTTCGCAGAGCCTTTTCTTCTCTGTCTGTATCTTCTCTGTTTCTTAC
Organism: Cacajao melanocephalus; assembly: GCA_963573385.1. Lineage (NCBI taxonomy): Eukaryota > Metazoa > Chordata > Mammalia > Primates > Pitheciidae > Cacajao > Cacajao melanocephalus. The sequence goes on along the minus strand of CAUYLG010079202.1, from coordinate 13,545 downwards.
AACAGCAGTTGCCATTGGATTTATGGCCCGCCCAGATAATCCAGAATGATCTCATCCCAGATCCTTTACTTAATTATGTCTACAAAGACCTTTTCCCAAAATAATGTCACTTTCAGAGGTTTCCAGAGTTAGGATATGGGCATATCTTGTTGGGGTTCACCATTCAATCCATACATATTATTTTAGATGCATAGGGGCCAGTAAAACAAATGACTAATTGAAGAAATGCCAGCTGCTGTTAATTTTATGAACAAGTCTAACAGTGTTGCTAAGGCTACTCATTAGCCTTAAATTGAATTTATTACAGAATTAATACAGCACCAGTGAGACGAATAATATATTACAGTTACTCCTATCTTGCCTATTGGAGTAAAGCCATATTAACGTATTGATAAATCCTGATTATCAGACCGGACGCGTTGCTATTTAATAAACTAACAGTCCTACAGAATGTATTGATAAAATGCCTCTCCTTATGAGGCTGTAGTGAGCTATGATCTCACCACTCCAGCCTAGGCAATGCAGCAAGACCCTATCTCAAGAAAAAAAAAATTCTTCTACTTAATAAAAATATTGTAAAATCATGTGCAGGAAATATAAACAAGTTGTAGTTATAGCGGAACAGAGAAGTCAGTATTAATGGGCAAACTGAGGCACAATAGGATAAAGGCAATTCTCCTGGCCCCTGGGTTGATATCAAGATCCACACTTGGCTAACTTCAGGAATCTTCTAGCTGCACTGATAAAATCGAGGCACGCTTCTCTATACTGGTCATAGAGGAAATGGATCGGACTGTGAAGACTAGACTCTTTAGACCCAGTGAGAACTTCAAATTACGATTCTCATTTGCTGTAAGATCTTGGACAGCTTCATTTGAATTTAAAACAAGGTATTTTGTAATGTTGCCTTGTATGATATGGGATATATGCAGCACATTTACTCGGTAAGTATGATCCTTTTAAAACCTTGTTAAGAATGTCATACCTTCAAAAAGGTATAATACTAATACTTTTAAATTTTATTTAAAAAATTTTTTTTGCTCTTCTTTCTTTTTTATTTATTTTTCCTTTTTTTTCTTTTTTCTTTATTTATTATCCTTTAAGTTCTGGGGTACATGTGCAGATCATGCAGGTTTGTTACATAGGTATACAGATGCCGTGATGGTGGTTTGCTGCATCCATCACCCCATCATTTTTAGATTCTTAAAAACATTCTGTTCTGCAATTATGATGCAGTATAAGTGTTCTATATGTCTGTTAGAACATAATTGTTTATCATATTGTTCAAGTATTCTGCATTTCTACTAGTTTAAATATATATATATATTTGTTTAAATATATCTATATTTGTATATTATATATATATAATATATATATAAATATATATATGTATATATATATTTAAATATATTGAGACAAGGTCTCTCTCTGTTGCCCAGGCTGGAGTGCAGTGGCATGATTTTGGCTCCCTGTAGTCTCAACCTCTCAAGCTCAAGTGATCCTCCCACCTCAGCCTCCCAAGAAGCTGGGGCTACAGGCATGTGCCTCCACACCTGGCCAATTTTTGTATTTTTTTGTAGAGACAGGTTCTTGCCCTGTTGCTCAGGCTGGTCTCAAACTCCTGACCTCAAGCAAGTCACTCATCTTGGCCTTCTAAAGTTCTGGGACTATAGGCATGAGCCACTGTGCCTGGTCATGAATTTCTTTTAATTGTGTGCTTGGCATTCCTTGGGATTCCTGAATGTGAGCATGTATCTTTCATTGTTTCTGAAAAGCCTCATCCATTTCTCTTTAAATATTGTTTAACTCACATGTTGTTTATCACCTGTATCACAAACTTCCATTTGATATATGCAGGACTTTCTTACCTGTACTCTGTATCTCTTAATATCTCTTTCATATTTCCATCCATGTGCATCACTGAGCTGTCATTTCTTCAGCTTGATCTTCCTATTTACTACTTCTCTTTCCAACAGAATCAATCTGTCACTTAGCCAATCTATTTGGTTTATAATATTAAGAACTATATAGCTTTTGTTACCTATTAAGTTCTAGTTGGTTACTTTTCAAATCTGCTTGGTTAATTTTGATAATTGATTTTCTCTTCCACATGGTTTCAATTCAATCTTTAAAAAATGTTGAACACACAAGGTTTAGCTTGTAATTGATAAATCTAATTTCTACTATCTTTTTTTTTTACTGTGATATAGTTTACTAGTTCTTCTGGCTGTCATTGATATGAGACAATGTTTACTCTTATGTTTTAGAGTAAAATTTTTTATTGTGAGATCAGACATCTTGGATATTATGAGTGTTAGGCTGGTTTCCCCTTACCCCTGTTTTTTTTTTTTTTTTTGATTATTTATTTTTTATTTCTGGTAAGCAGGAATAATGTCTGAAAAGGCATGTCTGAAACATTTTTTTTAATTTTTTAAATTTTTTACCACAGTTAAAATTAAATGTCTTAAAAACGTGTTGAAATTTTTTTTTAATGTTTTATCACAATTACAAAGTTTAGTATAATCTAAGTTAGGTTGTGAACCTACCTGGAACATTTTATACTAAACTTTTTAATTGTGGTAAAACATTTTTAAAAATGTATCATCTTTTAAACATTTTGAAATGTACAGTTCAGTAATGTTGAGTATATTCACTCCCCATGGCCTGTGGCAACCACCATTCTACTTTCTGTCTCTACGAATTTGACTACTCTAGGTAGCTCATGTAGATGGACTCACGTAAAGCTTTCTGTGAGTGTTTAAATTAAATTTTAGACTTAAGAGACTTAGATCCACACAGGTGCTATGAATTCTGACCCCTCAGCTTAGCAAGTGCAGGATTGTGGCTATGGATTCTCAAGGGAGACTTTTTCTCGACTTACCTTCCTTTCACTAGAAGACATGACTGAGAAAGATATATATAGAGACCCGTTGACTTCTGATGGGTTATGTTCCAGTCACCCCATTGTCATTCGAAAATATTGTAAGCTGAAAGTACATTTGATACACCTAACCTACTGAACTTCAAAGCTTAGCGTAGACTAGCTTACACATGCTCAGAACACTTACATGAGCCTACAGTTCCACAGAATCATCCAGAGCAAAGCCTATTTTATAATAAGGTGTTGAATATCTCATGTAATTTATTGAATACTATACTGAAAGTGGAAAACAGAATGTTTCTCTGGGTACTTGAAGTACGGTTTCTACTGAATGTGTATTGCATTCACGCTATTGTAAAGTCGTAAAAGCATTAAGGTGAACTAGTCAGGGACCATGTGTAATCTCCAAAAACTGTTTGTGGGCCAAGTTTTTACCTACTTCATCCTCAAGGGTGTTGCCTTCCATACAAAGGGAGTAGCCCTTTATCTGTCTCCAGTCTGATCTCCCACTCAGTTCAAGCCCAAGCTCTGTCTTACTTGGCTTATTAAAACCTCTTAGGCAAATGTGAGCTCTAGGTCTCACTTTATTCCTTATGTTCTCAGCTCTCTTGTTTCTGTCCCCCTAGCAAGTAAGTCTTACTTTCCCACAAGATGAACCAAGCATTTCAAAATAGGGGTTTTTTCCCCCGTCTCTTCACTGTAATGTAGTACTTTACATGTACTCTGCTGGAAAGGTTTTCTGTGAACATCTAGTCTGCCATACTGCTTGAAACTGACTCAAGATGATTCTTAAAGAAGAATCTTTCTGTCTCCATCTATTTACAGTTAGACATGTATGTAAGTTAGAAAATTATGCTTGGCACAAACAGAAAACAAGCTTTCATTGGAAAATGTGAAATAAACCTTTACTTCTACCACAGTAGTATTTCCCTGCTCATAAAATCAAACAATATATAAATTGCAAATGTTTTCTTTATTGCCTAGTGATATACATATATGTATACACTACACCTATATATACGCATATGTATATATTTATATATACACACACACATATGTATTTTTTTCCGTTAAACAATAAAGATACATTACCAGATTTCCATTTGGCTGTAGTTTCAATATATCTCTCTAGAATGACTCAGAACAGAATGGAAAGGTTGACCTGACATCAGACAAACTCAGAACATTCTAGAAAATTCTGAGACCATCACTGGAGCGGCCATCCGTTCTGTACCTAGCGGATGGATTACTCAGGGTTCCAGTGCATGAAAAAGGCATACATGGAAATATGAGCATTTCAGTAGGGAAGCAGCTAGGGAACATGGCTTTAGAAAAAGCAGTGCATTTGGGAAAACATACTGAATAAAGTAACAGAAAAAAATAATCAGGGAGGCAGATGCAGGCATCGTTAGCTCTTTGAAGTGGCTGTCCACAGCAAGACAGTGGCCATGCTAACGTTTGACTGGGTCAGACTCTCTGAGGTCTACTGGGCTACGCATACAATCTGAGCCGTGCTGAAAGGGCAAGGACTTCAGCTTTCTGTAATGGGGACAAATCACAAAAGGCATGTATTTCATGCAACGAAATGCGCAGAAGCCTCACATCAAAGCGTCACAGAACAGACGTGCGTCCCCAAAACAAGGCCTCCAAAAATTAAAAACCAAAACAAAACGTCAAATCATTTCATTTCCCCCATCATGCCTTTTCAGACATTAAAAACCAAAAAAAAAGGCTCTGAAGCTGCCCTGTGAATTGGAAGGTAATAAGGTGGTGGCTCTGCCTCATAGCCCCTTCCAGAATGCTGGGACTCTCCAGTGAGACTGACCCTCAGTCTTACCTACCTATGATCAGTTTATTTTTCCCCTTCATAGTAGTATTTCCGTTATTTGCATATACAAAAATAAAATATTACAGTATACCTCAATCACATTAAAGCAGGTAAATTTTTTTTTTTTTGAGATGGAGTGGTACTCTGTCACCCAGGCTGGAGTGCAATGAATGACATGATCTCAGCTCACTGCAACCTCCACCTCCCTAGTTCAAGTGATTCTCCTGCCTCAGCCTCCCGAGGAGCTGGGACTACAGGTGTGTGCCACCACACTGGGCGATTTTTGTGTGTTTCGTAGAGAGGAGGTTTCACTGTGTTAGCCAGGCTGGTCTCAAACTCCTGACCTTGTGATCCGCCCACCTCAGCCTCCCAAAGTGCTAGGATTAGAGGCATGAGCCACTGCACCCGACCTTTATCTCAGGTAAACATTTTTGAAGATATACAATCTTCATTAGGATTCACACATTTGCATGGGTGCACACACACACACACACACACATATACACACATTGCAACAACAACAACAAATTGCTACATGGCTATCCAAAAGGGGCATCTGGGACCCTGAGAGGGAAGAGTTAATGAATGGCCATTATCTTAGAGACCTCTGAACTACGTTGTTGTCATGTGACCACTGGTGACCTGCTTAAGGTTATTTGTTAGGAGATAACAGCTTGAAGAGATAAATCTGCTTCTGTGGCTAGGCCCTCCCCTAACCATCTGTTCCCTTTAAGAAGCATGGGCCTGTTGGCTGCTGTGAATTTAACCCTAGGGAACATTGCAGGGGGCTGCCCTTGATGGTTACGGCCACCGAAAGTCAACATTTATTGGAAAAGAGCACCGGCACTTAAGTGTTCCTGCTTGGTCTTAATCTATGAAGGCTTTCTGCCTTTCAGTCATTTATTCTTATTCTACTACCTGTTAAAACTCTACCCACATTTCCAGGTGTTGTGTAATGATAGCACTGCCTCGGCCTCCAGTCTAAAACAGGCTAGATGTGATTGAAAAAAACACCCCACAGATACCCTTTGTGCCGTTCATCTTCAAGGAGATTTTATCCTTAATGGACTATTAAAGTAGCTGTAGGTATTTTTATGACAACAAAATTCTTTACCAATGAAAGCTGAGTAGAACAGCATGGCTGGCAGGTATTTGCATAGCAACTACTTACTGATTAAATTTTTGAGTCCCCTGGAGGGGCCATAGACAGGTGCTGTGCCTGAATTTTTTTTCTACTTGGTTGTCTTTTTAACAAGCTGAAGGACTTTGATAGAAATCCAGGGCCTAGAGTTTGTTTAAGGGCCCAATGATAATTAAGTGAAGGAAAATAGCACATTACTGTCTTTGAAAATTCCTAGCTGAGGAAGGTAGAGGAATTTGACCTAAGGGTTTCTGAAAGTCAACAAGAGAGAAGCATTTAGGGAACAGGCCAGCAGCACATTTTATCCCCTTTGCCTCTGATCGTTCGTGCCAAATTGGCACAACTCTAGGAAAGATATAATTTTGATATTTTTTTCATGCTCTTAATTAGATGAAATAAGAGAGTGGAATATCACATCATTCATTCATTCCACAAATATGTGAGTGTCTAATTACCATATACCAGACTCTGGGCTGTAGCCTGAAGAACAGCCCACTCTCTGCCTTCAGAGTCATTATTTCATTATAATTACGGTGATTTTTAACCTTAAGGTTTTCTGTGAAAAGCCACAAAAAATAATTATGTGGTTTCCTTGGAACTTGTACACATTGAATCCCTGTGAATATTAGTGAATTAATATGAAGTCATTCAAAAACAATTCCAAGCAAACGTTTGACAAACTGAAATTGTGCAAAACATCTTTATATAGTTAAGTCGTAGAGTGGTGTTTAAGAACAATTGGAATGCTATGTGCATGTATTTGTTTATAACATGTAGAATCCTGTGAATATGGCACTGTTTCTTTTTCCTTAAATACAATTTTTTTTTTAATTTTTAAGAATAAAAGACACAGTGAATTGCTGTGTTTCCCAAGCTGATTTTCAACTCCTGCCTCAAGCAATCCTCCTGCCTCAGCCTCCCAAAATGCTGGGGTTACAGGTGTGAGTCACTGAGCCAGCCAGAAAACTTATTATTTTCAACCCTAAAGTGTTATACAAATTTCCTCCACCCCTGCCCTAAAATTTGCTTACTGTGTATTTTCTCTCAATGTGTAGAACCTATGGAAGGAAGAAAGGGAAAGGGGGAGGGAGGGAGAAAGGAAGAAAGGAGAGAAAGAGGAAAAAAGGAGAGAGAGAGAAATCCAGGCAAACATTTGACAAAGTGAAATGCACCAAAATTCTTTATATTCATAAATAGTACCAAATAAAATGCAATAAAATTACAGTGATAATTAATAACTAATTGTGGAGTATCCCAAATTACAGTCTTTTGGGCAGACCTGCCTTCTGGGTGAAAGGGAAGCGTTTGCCATGTGCTCTATCCAGTACATTCTACCCATCAAAGCCTTCCACTAGTAATTTTTTTTCTAAAGCAATTTTTCATGACTCTGACACCATTCCCATGAAATGTGACATTTTAACAAATAGGATTGCCATGTCTATGAGATTTATCTTCACTCTCCTCAATACCGTCATTCCCCGAACTGTGTATCGCCCTACATGAAAAACGCAACCTCTTCTGTGCTATGTGGTAGCTGAAGAGTTCATATGGTAAAAAGCTCTTCCCGGGATGTATAAACTGTGAAATGCATTCTAAAATAAAGTTTTAATTACACTTTGTAATTCAGAGCCAACTTCTGGGTTTAGTCTAATTTAAACAAGGGTTTTTCTCTCTTGCAGCCATCTGTTCCTTTTGCTTAAGCCTACACTTAAGTCATAATATTGAAAGGGTGACGTCATTCCTTCCTATGATGTCATTAAACATTTCTGTAGCGACCCAAGCAGTCAGAGAGCTGAATCAAGTTGTAGGGGGAGATGCTTGTTAAAATACAGATAATAGCAAACTGAATTATTTTTCTAGTATTTTTCATTTCCAGTTATTCTCCAGTATCAAAAATATTTTTCAATAGTCATGCCTTCCTTCATACAAAAAGAATCCCATAAAGAATAAATCTTTAAAAGCCCTACCTATTTGAGCATATACTAGTATATTAATGCAAATGTACCATTCTAATTGATGGCTTGAGTCTGGATCAAACTAAAATTCTTGACAAATTGTTATTGGAAGTAGCAAATTATATATTATTAATTATAGGCAATGTTTAGCCCACACATTAAAAACTTATATCATCTCTATTTACTTTCTATTTTTGACATTTAAATTTATTTTTAATTAATTGAGATCAGTTAAATTCCATCAATTAAGAATTTTTCAGATCTTATAGTTGTAGTGGAGCTGTCATGAGCAGTGTAAGAATGTACATGAATAATGTTTTAAAATTATGTTAATTTAAAATTAGAGTATAGTAAATTAGGTTATATTCACTTGATTACAGTAATTTGTTTTTTTAAATATTGCATTATAAACATTTAAAAATTAATTTTAGGTTATTAAATGTATAATTCTAGTTGAGTTAGTAATTATTTTAAACAGTTGTTGAAAAACTTAAAATGAGAATTCCACATAGTTGTACAAATATTCATTGGTTCTAAATTGATAAACTCAAGGAGGAGGAGGACAAAGATTTTTTGGAATTACTTTTTTTGTTTTCCGAGACGGCTTCTTGCTCTGTCATCCAAGCTAGAGTGCAGTGGTGTTATTTCAGCTCACTGCAACCTCCACTTCCCAGGTTCAAGTGATTCTCATGCCTCAGCCTCCTGAGTAGCTGAGATTACAGGTATGCACTACCATGCTCGGCCAATTTTGTATTTTTAGTAGAGACGAGGTTTTGCCACGTTGGCCAGGCTGGTCTCAAACTCCTGACCTCAAGTGATCCACCCGCCTTAGCCTCCCAAAGTGCTGGGATTACAGGCGTGAGCCACTGCACCCGGCCTAGAATTGCTTTTTTGGTAAACAATTTTTATAAAGATAATTGAAATTCGACTGTGTTTTCAATAAATCAGTTGTATATATAAGCATTCTGTTGTTATTTTATTTGTATGCCAATTTTTAAAACATACTTGATCAAGTCTGTAAGTTGTATCAGGGAATGCAGTTTATGTTTCTTCGGATGTCAGGGCCTGAGTTAGCTCCATGAGCCACAAGGAGCCGCCCTCAGGGGTCCACCACTTGCCCCAGGAATTCACAGAGCAAAATGGCTGATGAGTTACAATCAAATCAAAGCTCTTCACAGTGGAAAGGGCACTAGATTAGTAGTTGAAATACTGGGTTGTTGATCCCTTTAAAGAAGACCCGTGTTTTAGTTTCTTTATTTGTGCAATGACATTAATATGTGACATAATTATTTCACCAGTCTATTGTGAGTTTCACAACCTACTCATTGTTCTTGTTCTTGTTATTTAATGGCACCAACATCTAATCAGTTGCCCAAGCAAGACAGGCTTGTGATCCTCCTCCTGCATGGCTGTCTCTGTGGTGCCAGCGCCCCATCCCCATCCTTCACTCTTGCTGCTTTACTCCATAATCTGGCTAATTACAGTGCTATTAACCCAGCTGTTAGCCTAAAGATCTGCCTACCTCCTTCACATCCCCAAATACAAGCTCTCCTATCCCCTCCTCTGGTGTTCTGTGAATTCAGCCCCTCATTTATCATTTGAATTATTATAAGTTTCCAAACACAAATTCCTCCCTTAGTTTTGGTCCCAGATCTAGCCTCCACAATCTACCAGATTTTTCCAAAGGCAAATCTAATTATATCCCTGATCCTGACCTAAAACCCTCCAATGGGTCACCTTTGCCTCAGGCACAAAATCTGAAGATCTTGGTCATCTGATTCCCTCCTTATCTCTCATTGCTTATCTCTCCACCTTATCTCTCGTTACTCTCAGTGTGCACACAGTCTCTGGGCCAAAGCCACACTGACCATGTCTTTGAGTGCCCTGTACTGCTTGTTCTTATATGCGTCTCACACATGCTATTCTCTCTGCTATGAATGTCCTATTTCCCCTTATCTGTTTGGCAGACTCTTTCTTCAAAATGCAATTCACCAGGGGTTTTCTTCTCTATGAAGCTTTTCCAGATCCAGCCAAGCACTGTTTGGTATCTCCTTCTCTTTGCCAACCTAGTTCCTAGTAGCACTCTTACCACAGCATTTGGTAAACTCTGTACAGCAAATATTTGTTTCTGTGTCTCTTTTCCGTAGTAGAGACTGAACTTCTTCCAAGATGGGACTGGTGTTATTTGTCTTTGTTTTCCCAGCTCATGCCTGATTGCAAGTAGGTGATCAACAATTTCTTGTTAAATGAATGGCTGGATAGCTAGACAGATGATTCCCCTCTCTTCTCTCCTCCTCTTTGATAAACTACACCCTTATATTCAGTAATGGCAAGCTCCCTTTTTGCCTCTCAGCAGGTGGGTCTCTGGATTTCTTTCCCCCCCCCCCACCCTTTTTTTTTTGGAGACAGAGTCTTACTCTGTCACCCAGGCTGAAGTGCAGTAGTGAGATCTTGACTCACTGCAGCCTTCACCTCCCAGATTCCAGCAATTTTCCTACCTCAGCCTCCTAAGTAGCTGGGATTACAGGCACCTGCCATTACACCTGGCTAATTTTTGTATTTTTAGTAGAGATGGGGTTCTCACCATGTTGGCCAGGCTGGTTTCGAACTACTGACCTCAGGTGATCCACCTGCTCTGGCCTCCCAAAGTGCTGTGATTACAAGCATGAGCCATGTGCCCAGCCTCTCTGAATTGTTCATCTTGAACCCTACCAACATTTGTCTGAATAGTGTCCTTTAAGATGCAACTCAAATGAATCAAAGTGAATCAAGTGAAAAAAATTAAGGGCTTCATTCTTCTTTTGTAATGCTTTGTATTTATTTGTACTTAAATGTTTTGACACATTTAATTATAATTATTAGCTTAAATATCTATCTTCTGCAGACTTTAAGTTCCTTGAGACAGCATCTTAAATTTCTTATGCATATCTATATTCCTAATGCAGAGAATAGCAGAAGATAGGTGATAGTAGATGTTTACTGAATGAATTTGTGAAGGTGTGTTTCAATGTGTAAAATGAAATAACATACCTGAGAGTTATTTGAAACTGTAAAGTCCAAGACAAATGGTAGGTGTTTTTGTTATCTTGCTCCTACCCACGGATCAAATTCTTGCCTCTGCTCCCGAGTTCTTTCTACCTAGGGAGCCCACAGACCCTTCTCTAAATTATCACTTCGTGCAGACTTCCTTTCTCCGCTCAGAGTACATTTTGACATTAAACTAAACCCCTCAGCATATGGATAAGATCTAGAATATAAAAGGGGGTTGAAAAATAGAATCAAAGGTCTTGCATTTTAGTACCAGCCTTAAGAAACTGGGTAAATGATAACTGCATTCTGAAAATAAAAAGCCAAATCACTTTGGACACCATATTTTTTTTAGCCGATGGCAACATATTTTCCCTAAATTTATGCCTGTTTCTTATATATGGAAAAATTACTTATTAGTTGAGCAAAAGTATAAAATATGCAGCAGAAGAAATGATACCATAGGAATGACGTGAACAAGTACTTATTATAAAAATCTCATCTTCCTTCTGGGAAATCCCAGGATATTTTGTAAATGACTTTGCAGTATTTCATCCACCTTGAAGAAGGAACTTTTCTTCAGTGTGCAGTGCAGTGGCTCTGCTGTGTGTCACAGTCACTTTACTGACTTTTCAGGGGAGGAAGCGAAAAATACCTACCTTAAAAGCTGAGAAAGATTGGAGTAAGAAAGAATAGAATTATTCATGGATGGCCAGGCGCAGTGTCTTACACCTGTAATCCCAGCACTTTGGGAGGCCGAGGCAGGCAGATCACCTGAGGTCAGGAGTTCAAGACCAGCCTGGCCAACATGGCGAAACCCCATCTCTACTAAAAATACAAAACTAGCCGGGTATGGTGGTGGGCACCTATAATCCCAACTACTCAGGAGGCTGAGGCAGGAGAATCACTTGAACCTGGGAGGTGGAAGGTGCAGTGAGCCAAGATCGCATCACTGCACTCCAGCCTGGCTACAGAATGAGATCCATCTCAAAAAAAAAAAAAAACAACCTCTCAAGAATTATTCATGGATATAGAATGCAGAATAAGGAAAACTGTCTGAGGTTAGCACCTCTACTGTTCTAAGATGTGCTATGAGATCACTGGTGACTGGGAGGGACAGGACCTCTGTTTAATCTTCATCTGCTGGGTGGCACACAGATTTCATTTTCCTATGCTAACATACTGACATTTAGGGTCAGTCCTCTCCAAGTGAAAAAGAATGTCACTTGCATAAATGCAACTTGAGTAACACTTTGTTAGTCCCTGGAAGCCATCCAGCTGAATGTCAATTTCACGTGGGTAAGTCACCTTGTTAGATGTTCATGGCACCAGGTGCTTGCTCCTGGATGTCATTGCGATGGTGAGTGTGTCTCTGTAGAGTGAGTGCCTTGGAAGAAGAAGGGAGCTGCCATAGTGCCCGGGTGCTCTCACCCCCAGAGGGGCAGCCTGGTCTAAGAACACAGCCTCTGAACACAAAAGCAGTTTGGGTTTCTTTGAAGCTCTTCAAGTTGAGAGCTGAATTCATCTTTTCTGAGGCTTAAAGACCTCATCTGTAAGATGGGGACAGTTACACTTTCCTGATAGAGCTTCTGTAAGGATTAAACACGCTACGGCCGTATTACATACCTGATGATTATCATGTGTTGATCTTCTTGTTTCCCGTTCCACCTCTCATTAATATCTCAGACCACATTCTACTTCTTTTCAGGACTTTCCTTTAAAGAATATGTGTGATCACTCACACTGTCTTCCCCTGGATTTTCCACTCAGTTGGCTTTGTCAAGAAGAATTTAAATGAATTCATTTCCTTTATTTTTAAATTTAATTAATTATTTATTTATGTTTTGGAGTCAGGGTCTTGCTTGCTCTGTCACCCAGCTGAAGTGCAGTGGCTTGATCATCACTCACTGAAGTCTCAACTTCCCAGACTCCAACAGTCCTCCCACCTCAGGCTCATGAGTAGCCGGGACCATGGGAGTGCACCACTGCACCTAGCTAATTTTTGTATTTTTAGTAGAAATGGGGTTTTGCTTTGGCATCCAGGCTGGTCTAGAACTTCTGAGCCCAAGTGAACCATCCTGCCTCAGCCTCCCGAAGTGCTGGGATTACAGGCATGAGCCACCATGCGCAGTTGAATTCATTTCTTAACTGCCTTCACATTAATATTTAGTTACCCAAAGGAGATCATATCAATATATGCCAGTGTAAAAATTAGACAAAAAAACTCTGCATATATATGTATATATGTCTTGGTTTTTTAATGACAGCACATTTATCTTCCCCTTTTTCTTTCTGTTTATTTTTGTTATAGAGACAGGGTCTCTCAGTGTTTGGTCTCAAACTCTGGGGCTCAAGCAACCCTCCCAGAAAGCCTCTCAAAGCCCTGGGATTACAGGAATGAGCACTCACTGCATCTGGCCTTGCCCCTCTTTTTCAACTGCATTTTCCTGATGTCTAAAATATCAGCCTAATTGCTTCCCTTCTGAAGATATTTTCCCTTGCATGTGACTGTGAAGTTTTTAAGAGCATTTTTAAAGAGAAATTAGCTTCCTCAAAGTCACACCCCTTTATATAAGGTTTTTGATAGGATAAGAGTTCACAGGGATTTTTTTTTTTTTTTTTTTTTTTTTTTTTTTTTTTTTTTTTTTTTAAGAAGTACCAAAAATAAAAAGAACAGCAAAAAAAAAAAGGGCAAAAAATAAAAAAACAAAAC
>CAUYLG010079201.1:0-30805 GCA_963573385.1 Cacajao melanocephalus | reverse complement strand
CTTTTCCTTTTTTTTTTTTTGGTGGCCTTTTTTTACAATTAAAATTCTTTCCATTTAAAAAATATATTAAAAAAAAAAAAAAAAAAAAAAAAAAAAAAAAAAAAAAAAAAGATAGTAAAACCAGCACACCACCCTCCTATGATTTCTCATATAAAGCTAAATGAATTCATTTTATTTATTTATTTATTTATTTATTTATTTATTTTGAGACAAAGTCTTGCTCTGTTGCCCAGGCTGGAGTGGAGGGGTGCCATCTCAGCTCACCACAACCTCCGCCTCCCAGGTTCAAGCGATTCTCCTGCCTCACCCTCCCAAGTAGCTGGGACTACAGGCATGTGCCACCACACCTGGCTAATTTTTGTATTTTTAGTAGAGACAGGGTTTCACTATGTCGGTCAGGATGGTCTTGAACTCCTGACCTTGTGATTCGCCCACCTCAGCCTCCCAAAGTGCTGGGATTACAGGCATGGGCCACCACAACTCGCCCCATGTGATTTATTTTTAAAGGTTTTCTAATAAAGTTAATTTGTCTGAATAATCAAGTTAAAAAGTAGCTTTGGCAGACTCATTCAAAAATAAGTGACCCCAAGATGAAGACTACTCTGAAATGTACTTTCTTTGCATTTGCTCCATGCAATTACCGCTAACACGGATTGTCTGCTGTATGTCAAGCATGGCATTATGTAATTCATAGTACAAACCAACTCACTTCATCTCCCCAACACACTCAGATAGATACTAATATTATCATCATTCCCATGCAGATGTGGAAACAGAGGCACAGAGGGGTGAGGTCATGAGTGCAAGGCCAAGTAGTTGATTCTCATTAGTCAGATGCTAGAGCCCATGCTTTTAACTGTTAAGAAATATGTTTTCTCTTCAATCTCCTCTGTTTTTCTGCCTCAGTTTTACTCATCTTTCAAGGCCAGGCTCAAACCCTAACTCCTAAGTGAGTGATCTCAGCCTTTGAGTTCCTGAACTTTTGAGGTATCCAGGGTCTTCTACAGCCTTACGCTGTTGGGGATTTTCCACATCTTTTACATTAGCTCCACTAGGCTTGAGTGTGTGTGTGTTTAAACTCTTCTTTGGGGATACCACAGTGCACACACAAGTAAAGGATCCAATTAGGGCTCTTTATGCATTTTGATTTTATAATGGTGCCACTTATGGTGAGACAACCTTCTGAATGGTTCCAGGTGAAATCAGAGCAGAGTTTAAAGTCAGTGCTAACAACTTGCTAATGGTTCCAATTGGTCTTTCAATGATGTGTGAATTACTCTGAGTAATCAGCTTTTTTAGACCTTAGGTAGCTCTAACTTATATATACTTTCTTCTTGGCTTCCTCCTTAGGGTATGTATTTTCTTTTATGTCATTTTCAAGAGTTGAGTAGATAGAAGACGAGCATATGGAACATTGTCCGTTGAAGGAAGGAGTAATAAGAGCCCATCACCAGAGTGAGACTCAAAATGAAGCGGAGGGAAGGTAAATCCAGATACTATTAAGGAGTCAGCAGAGCCTCTCAAGGCTCCCTCCAAAGCCTCTCAAGGCTTCCTCCCCTTTTTGTTTCCTGGCCTTGCTTCCCCCAGATATTGACGTTAGCATTCTAGTGTAGAGCTCTTTTCTCCCAGGTCATTTGACAGCCCCACCACTGTGGGTACAACTGATGAATCCCCAAACACTCAAGTCATCAGGTTCTTACTGTTACCTGCTTAGAGTACTGTTCTGCTGCCAGCTTATACATGCTAATAGTATTGTTATTTCACACACTGGCCCTGTCTCTCCAATCATCTATAAGCTCTATGAAAACAAGAGACCTTGCTGTTCCTACAGGGCTCAGGCTCAATATACCTTTGGGGGTTGATCAATTAAGTTACTATGTGCATTCCTCTTAGTGGAGATGGAAAGCAAAATTGACATCCAGAAATTTCAACAACTGTGACACAGCAAGAAGGATGTGGCTAAAAGGAAACAGAGAGTGAGAAGAAACAGAAAAACAAAACCGCATTATTTTTCATCTCTGTCTCAGCTTTAGCTCTTTGAAAATGTCCTCTCCTTCAATACTGTTTCAGAAAGTGAAACAGTATTGAAAAGATAAACACAGGCCAGGCGTGGCGGCTCATGCCTGTAATCCCAGCACTTTGGGAGACTGAGGTAGACAGATTGCTTGAGCTCAGGAGTTTAAGATCAGCCTGAGCAATACAAGGCAACCTCATCCCTACAAAAAATTTAAAAATTAGCCAGGTGTGGTGGTGTGCACCTGCCTGTAGTCCTAGCTACTTGGGAGGCTGAGGTGGGAGGATCGCTTGAGCCTCAGTCAAGGCTACAGTAAGTCATGTTCAAGCTACTGCATTTGAGCACGGGCAACAGAATGAGACCTCATCTCGATAGATAGATAGATAGATAGACAGACAGACAGACAGACAGACAGACACAGGGAGTAAAGTTGCAGTTTTGTTCAACATAATGAAGCAAGAAACCTTAAAACAGCTAGTAAGTCTTTAGCATAGATTATACTACAGTTTTCAGAATCTATACTGGTTCTGATACTGTGGTCTGACTTCAGATGTAATTGTTGAGAATTGTCTTAAGAGTGAATGGAAAATATTGCTACCACAGAGAAAGAAGCAAACTTTATTCAAGATTGTATCATAAAAAGGAGAAAGGAAAACATTGGAAAACTCCAAAACAAGAATTTCAAATTGTTTTTGGGTATGAGTGTGTATCAGGCAGTTTTCTCAACTTTCCTGCCTGTTTTAACTGATTTAAGCCTCCCAACAATGCTATGAAGATGTTATTATTATCTCTATGTTCTAAATGTGAAATCCAAGGAACAGCAAGGTTAAGTATAGAGCAAAGCCAAGGGTGCCCAGCTATAAGTGGCAGCGCTGGGATTTTTTCTTAAGCCTGGTACTAAACCACTACCCCAAACTGATGGCGGTCTCTAAACCTTTGTGACTCTGGGTGTAGAAATGAACAATTTTATCCCTGGAACCTGCTGAATGATAGATATCTACAGTAAACTTTCTACCTTCTCCTGTGTGTGTGTAGTCTTTATGACTTGTGAGGGGCCAGGACAAGGAAAAGGGGATTAACACTCTCAGGTCATGCCACCTACTGGCTAACAGAAGCTCCCCCTTGCTTCTTCTAGCTAGAAGACTATTAACCTCATGAGGTAGGAGATGACAGAGCAAAGAGTGCTAGAAGGTTTGGGACAAGATAGCATTTCCATGCATCAGCACTCAGTTTAATTAAATCAGTCCTTGGTCCAAAATAATGCTGTTGATGAAGAACATCATTTCACCTTATTCAAAATGCCAAAAGTTAATGGAAAGGAATGTAAACACTTAAAATGCTTCCACCAATTTGAAACAATGGTTTTATCAGCTTCCTCCTTTCCTCCTTGTTTAGTTCTGCAACACTAGCCCAGACCTCAGTCCCTCCATCCTGGATTCTTAACCAGTCGTCTTGACGTCAGGCTCTGTGGTGGTGCATCATCCCTGCTGCTAAAGCCCTCTCTCTAAAGCACAGATCTGTTCCAACCAAAAAGGTCCAGCTCTTGGAAGAGTTCAGAATGAAGCCTAAACTTTTCCATCATGCGTGCAAAACCTTCCATAAATTGGCTTCTGCCCACGTTTTTAGACAGATCCCTGGTTCCAAACCCTAACTGGACAAACAGTCCAATCACCTGGCTGCCTTGCTGGTTCCCATCCATATTCTGCTGTTTTCTACCCTTCACCCTCACGTCTATCCTTCCCACTGCATAGACTACTCAAACCCCTACACATTTCAAGAGCTGCCTCTCAACCAATCTGTTCTTTCGCTGACACTCATTAGCTCTGTGGCCATGGGCAAGCCATCGTGACCCCTCTGATGGTCTTCATCTGCAACAAAGAGACCATATTATGTAGATGGACAATTAGAAATAAAGACATAGTTAGAATAAAAAAGTCAGGCCAGGAGTGGTGGCTCACACCTACAATCCCAGCACTTTGGGAGGCCGAGGTGGGTGGATCATGAGGTCAAGAGATCAAGACCATTCTGGCCAACATGGTGAAACACAGTCTCTACTAAAAATACAAAAATTAGCTGGGCATGGTGATGCACACCTGTACTCCCAGCTACTCGGGAGGCTGAGGCAGAAGAATCACTTGAACCCAGAGGGCAGAGGTTGCAGTGAGCTGAGATGGCGCCACTGCACTCCAGCCTGGTGACAGAACAAGACTCCATCTCAAAAAAAAGAAAAAAGAAAAAAAGAAAAGAAATAAAGATCTGGTACTCTGCACATTTACAGAGCAGATACAAGCGCTTTGTAAATGATTATCATGTTAACCCCTGTTTCTTGTGGTCTGGCTTAAATGCAATTTGTTCTGAGATGCTTTCCAAAATTTCCCTTGTCAGAATGGAGCTCTTCCCCCCTTCATCTCCTATTGAAGTTTCGAGGTTTTTTGAAAACCTCAGAAATTTGGTTTATTCATTATAGTAGTTATCCAATTCTGACTAATGCATGGCAGATATGTATTTTGTAAATTACACAATTCAGTGATGTTTAATATATTCACATGACTGTGCAACCATTACCACCATCTAATTTTGGAACATTTCTATCACTCCAAAGAATTGAAGAGCTCCCACTTCTCCACATCCTCACAGACAGTTTTACTGCCTGACTTTTTTCTTTCTTTCTTTTTTTTTTTAAATGGAGCCTCGCTCCGTCACACAGGCTGGAGTACAGTGACACGATCTTGACTCACTACAACCTCCACCTCCCAGGTTCAAGCAATTCTCAGCCTCCCGAATAGCCAGGACTATAGGCGCCTGCCACCATGCCCAACTAATTTTTGTATTTTTAGTAGAGATGGGGTTTCACCATGTTGACCAGGCTGGTCCCAAACCACTGACCTCAAGCGATCCACCCACCTTGGCCTCCCAAAGTGCTGAGATTACAAGCTTGAGCCTCCGTGCCCGGCCTGACTTTTTTATTCTAGCTATCCAAGTGGTTATGAAATGGTAGCTCATTATAGTTTTCAAATGCATCTCCCTAATGACTAATCATGTTAAGCATTTTTTTCATGTGTTGTCCTGTGGAAGTCTGCTTATAGTTTTATGACGGCAGTTGCTGTAGCCAGTACTCAGTTACCCTTTGCATATCCTACAATGCTTTGATAAAAGCTTTACAAATTGGGGGACTCAAAATGTGTTTATTGAAAGAGTTATTTACTCCTGATATTGCCCATTAGGTATCCTTATATGAAATGACTACGAGGGAGAAGAGAAAGAATAAAGAAGGAACAGAGGAAAAAATAGAGCAAAAATCAAAGAATATGTTGCATACCATTCTGAGATTATTCATTATATGTTTGTATTGTTTGTTTGTTTCTTTGGTTGATGTTTTTCTGAATCGGGTCTCACTCTGTTGCCCAGGCTGTAGTGCAATGGTGCAGTCGTGGCTCACTGCAGCCTCAAACTCCTGGGCTTCAGCAATCCTTCCATTTCAGCCTCCTGAGTAGCTAGAACTATAGGCGCATGCCACCACAGCCAACTACGTTTTTAAAAAATATTTTTGTAGAGATGGAGGTCTTGTTATGTTGCCCAGGCTCTAATTATATTTAATATGTTTCATTTCAACTATTAAAAATGTACTTGTATTTCTACCAACTGATGCCTGTTCATTATACTTTTCTTCCCTTAATTACTTGGGCAGATTCAATAAAGAGGTATTATTTTAAAATGAAAACTTTTTAGTTTAAAATGAGAAAAAAAAGAATTAAACCAAGAAAAGTAATTTCAACTCATGATGGTAATTGGAGCCCAAAGGCTTAACTCCTCTATGTTCCTTCGAAATCCACTCTTAAAGGAATTGAAACAATAGGGGGACATTTGTGACCATCCTAGAAACTCAATTGAGGTGCTACTACATTCCAGAACAATCTAAAAAATATGTCTTAGATACTCTCTTTCAATGAAGTGAAATGCATTTGAAAGAAAAGAAGGAAAACTCTCAATTCACTAAACACAAAAGAAAGACCCAAGGAGCCAGAGAAGGAGGTTTGCGGTAGAAATCTTTCTGTACCAATGGCTAGAGGGGATGGAGCTACTGCAACCAGGGAGAGGGGAATGGGTACTTACTAAATCTTGTTGGAAGCGTACCAAATAGCAAAGCTCAGAGTGCAGATCTCAAGGCAGTGCCAGGCCCAGTCGCTATGGGAGGACTCGTAGGGGAGAAGGCCTGGTCCAGCTATGCAACATCTCCACGAAGCCGCTGCTCAGTAGAGGGCTCTTGGTCTGTTAGGGCTGCATGCCTCCTTAGAGACCCATGTTTGAGGTCCAGGCCCACCTCTTCAGGCTGTTTATCTGCTATGAACTGGACCCGCTTTCAGCCCTAAAGGATGTACATTGTGTTTCAATTAGGGTTTTTTTTCTTCTTTTCTAATTGTAAGGAATAGAGGCCTAATCATACTGGCTTCAGTCAGAGGGACCAGAAAGAATTACTGTAATTACTCTCTGCAGCATCATGAAAAGCAGAGTCCTTCTGGAAATTCAAGAACAGAAACTGCAATGGCCAGGCCTCATGGACACCAATGCACAGGAACCTCGGCAGCCCCCACCCAGCACTACTGTGACTCCATGCTGTGATTCCATACAGCTCCCATCAGTCTGTCCCACTGGAAAGAACTGTAATGCTGGTGAGTAAATTATATTATCATTGGTGAGACATCAAAAATGCCCTAATTTGGCTGGGCATGATGGCTCATGCCTGTAATCCCAGGGCTTTGGGAGGTCGAGGAGGGCGGATCACCAGAGGTCAGGAGTTTGAGACCAGCCTGACCAACATGGTGAAACCCCGTCCCTACTAAAAATACAAAAATTAGCCAGGTGTGGTGGTGCATGCCTGTAATCCCAGTTACTTGGGAGGCTGAGGCAGGAGAATGGCTTGAACCCCAGAGACGGAGGTTGAGTGAGCCTTGATCGTGCCATTGCATTCCAGCATGGGCAACAAGCGTGAAACTCCGTCTCAAAAAACAAAACAAAAACGCGAATTTCTAAACATGTACACCATTCACAAGTTTAAATGTTTCAGTAATAGTAAAACTTTGCTTTGCAACACACCACATAACCGTTCACAGTGACTGAGACCTGCTATACTTGGCAAAAGAGCAATGTCCATGTATTTCCCAAAGCAGACATATATCTAGGCCACATTCTCTGATGACAATGCAATAAAACTGGAAATAAGTAACAAAAGGATTTTTAAAACCCACAGCAATTTTTAAAACATTATCCTTGTGTAAGATGAAAATTAAGGATAGATTATGCCATACTGTTGGGAACAATTAGCAAAATTTTATAAAATAAGAAAATGAGCTTCCTACCTTTATTAATATATAAAAATAAATTCCAGGTGGATGACATATTTGAATAGGAAAAGTAAATCCACTTTTGTTTTCCTTTAAGTAGAAGAAAAAACATAGGGAAATTTGTATATAATCTTGAACTAGGTAAGGCTTACCTAAGCAGAAACCATAAATAAAAAGATTGCTAGTTTTGCATACATGAAACAATTATATGTCAGAAAAACACCATAAACAAAAATGAAAAATAAATGGCACATTAGGCTGACATTTGTAATATATTTGGTAGATAAATGATTAGTTCACTTAACATGTAATGAGTCCTAGGTCAGGCATAGTGGTTCATGCCTGTAACCTCAGCACTTTGGGAGGCTGAGGTGGGAGGATATCTTGAGGCCAGGAGTTTGAGACCAGCCTGGGCAACGTGGTGAAACCCTGTCTCTACTAAAAATAAAAAAATTATCTGGGCATGGTGGCACACACCTGTAGTCCCAGCTACTCAGGTGGCTGAGGCACAAGAATCACTTGGGCCGGAGAGGCAGAGATTGCAGTGAGCTAAGATCATGTCACTGAACTCCAGCCTGGGTGACAGAGCGAGACTCTTTCTCAAAACAAAAAAAAAAAGAGTGCTATAAATCCAGAGAAAAACAACAAATCAATAGAAAACTGGTCAAAGATATGAAGAAATAATTCACAAAAGAAGAAATATAAATTATTAATAAAATTAATGAAAAGGTTCAATGTTACTAGTAATTAAAGGAAATACATTAAAAATATGATGCCACTTTCTATCTATTCAATTGACAAAGATTTTTTTAAAGTAGTTCTCTGGAGTTGAGAAAGGTTTAGAAAAAGAGGCACACTTACTCCACTGATAAAGTAATTCATCACTATGCTCAAAATTAGAAGTTTTATAGCCTTTGTCCTAGCAGTTATTAGTCTTCTCAGAATTACCCTTGAGAAAATAATCAGAGATGTATAATAATATATGTTGAAAAGTTTTTTTTTCTTTTTTTTTTTGAGACAGGGTCTTGCTCTGTTGTCCAGGCCAGAGTACAGTGGTGCAATGACAGCTCACTGCAGCCTGGAACTCAAGAGACTTTCCTGCCTCAGCTTCCTTTTTTTTTTTTTTTTTTTTTTTTTTTAATATGAGTTTCCCTTTTGTCACCCAGGCTGGAGTGCAATGGTGCAATCTCGGCTCACTGCAACCTTCACCTCTTGGGTTCAAGCGATTCTCCCACCTTAGCCTCCTGAGTAGCTGGGATTACCAGTGCCCACCACTATGCCTGGCAGATTTTTGTATTTTTAGTAGAGACGGGGTTTCACCTTGTTGGCCAGGCTGGTCTTGAATTCCTGACCTCAGGTGATCTGCACGCCTTAGCCTCCCAAAATGCTGGGATTACAGGCGTGAGCCACTATGCCTGGCCTGCTTCAGCTTCTTGAGTAGCTGGGACTTATAGATGCATGCCACAATGCCCAGCTAATTTTTGTAATTTTAGTAGAGATGAGATTTTGTTATGTTGCGCAGGCTGGTCTCGAACTCCTGGTTTCAAGAAATCTGCCTGCTGTGGCCTCCCAAGTGCTGGGATTACAGGCATCAGCCACTGTGCCTACCCTATTAAGGAATTTTTAATGATATGGGGAAATGTTTATGATACATTATACTATAAAATAACATGTAAAATTGTATGTATATTATGATTGAATTAAAATAGATACAAGTGTGCTTTGGAAAAATAAAATGTTAATGATAAGTTTTATGTGGTAGGATTTGGGGTGACTGCTCTTTAAAATTTATTTTATCTAGTTTTCAAAAGTTCTATAAAGAGTATTTTTTTTTATTATAGACAGAAGAAAAAACAGTTATTGAAAAAGGAGTTGATGCCTTTAAGAGTCTTTCCATGTCTGGGCGCAGTGGCTCACACCTATAATCCCAGCACTTTGGGAGGCCAAGGCGGGAGGATCATGAGGTCAGGAGATCAAGACCATGCTGGCCAACATGGTGAAACCCTGTCTGTACTAAAAATACAAAAAATTCGCTGGGCATGGTGTTGCATGCCTGTAATCCCAGCTACTGAGGAGGCTGAGGCAGAAGAATTGCTTGAACCAGGGAGTCAGAGGTTACAGTGAGCCCAGATTGCTCCACAGCACTCCAGCCTGGTGACAGAGCGTGACTCTACCTAAAAAAAAAAAAAAAAAAAAAAGTCTTTCCTCAAAAATAGTTAAAGAAGTGTAGCTATTGGAATTGGAAGTGACCTTTAAGATTTTTGGCTCAAACCCCTATTCTACTCATTATCAACTCATTTAGCACTTCAACTTATACTATAATTAATATATTTTGGGGTTACTCTGTTTTCTTCAGGTACATATATATTTGTTTATAGTTTTCAGAGGGGAGCCATGCAAATAAATGAAGGATGAACCATAAGACCTAGATGGGCAGGTAAAGATACTGTTATTTTAAGGATGAGAGAAAGTGGTGGCTACTTTCAGTCTTTGCTGTCTTGCAGGGAGTATTCTCATGCATTTTCGAGATTGATCATTAGATACCATAGATGGCTTCTGCAGCTGCTTTGAGAGTGTACTCACTGACCTTCAACTAGGGAGAATACGCAGGACCCACGGCCCCAGGCTATTGTGCTCTGAAACCTATTGCTGTGCCTGTACAGAGGCCACACTTCCCATAGGCTACTCCCAGCCAATGACTGAGTGCAGCAGGGATACTAAGGCACCCCATTCTTGGGAGACACAGCATTCCTCCGACTTTGCCCCCACCTCTCCACCCCTGTCTTTCTCATGCTTTGCTGAACCTGCCTTAGGCTGCACAGCAGCCTGGGATGCTTCCACTCAACTTTCTCTCCCTCTCTCCTTCTGGAGGCTTAGACTTACTCTGTCTGCCTTCTCTGGGTCCCTCCCTATTTTCTCTCCCACAACCATTTCCGCTAATAAAATCCTTGTGCATTTAAGCCCAACTTGGCATTTGCTTCTTGGAGGACCCAAGCAAACACAGCTTCCCAGCAGTCTTGAAATCCTAAACCTTGCTGCCTCCTCCTCCCCTCTCTCCATCTCACCATCACCTTCACTAGGGACTGTCAGTTATTGCAGAAGGAAAAGGTCAGAATCGGATTAAAGGACAGACATCCTGTTGCAGTTCCAGGTTCTATGCGGTACTAGACACAGATCTAGTCACATTTCACCTATTTTAATATTCCATTTCCATTAGGCTGCATATATCACCTCAACTACTAGGAGTTTGAGTAAATTTTTGCTGAATATACATTTGCCAATGAGAACAATGCTACTCAGTAGAAACATAATGCAAACCATACATGTAATTTTAAATTTTCTAGTATGTACATTGAAACTAAAAAAAATTATTTTTAATAACAGACTGCATTTAACCCAATATATCAAAATATTATCACTTCAAAATGTCTTTAAAATCCAGTATCATTAAAATGTCATTAAAATCCAGTGTGCATTTCATATATACAGCACAGCTTGGTTCAGACTGACTACAGGTCCAGTACTCAGGAGCCCCACGTGGCTAGGGAATATTGTATTGGGTGGCACAGAACTAGGCTGTAACTGCCTTGAGCATAGGAGTGAGTTTTCTTCTAATTTTTGAATTTCCCCTATTTCTTGAAATTTTCCTATTCAGAGAGCACCCAGGACTATAATGGACATTTAGTAGGTGCTTTGTAATTACTTGTTAGCTGGTTATTTGTACATGACATGGTGCACAATGTGGACAAATGTCCCTTACTCACATGCCTCTAAAGGCTCAGAAGTAACTTGAGCAATAGGGTAGGCTGTAGGGACTGGGGTGCATCAGGGCATCCCCAATTCCACCATCTGCAGGGGGTAGCCACCTCTCAGTTCCAGGTGGTCACTGACATCTGTGGGGATGAATCTCATATGCTTCATCAAGAGAAGCTAGAAATAGAGTCTTACATGTAACTTTTGAATTTTTAATATCAGCAATTCAAATTTAAAAAGTCAGTGCTAGCTTGTGGAGCACACATACTTCTGACTAGTACTGTCCACCGTATGTAACTCCTTTGAGGACAGACAAAATACAGTGATAAGCTAATTTGTTTTAGTAAGAGAAGTAAACAAACAAACAAACAAAATCATAAAACTGCCGTATTGCCTTTTTGTGGGGAAGGGGGCAGTTTCAATATGTTCTTAAAAGCTTCAGTTAACCTATTTCAGAAATATAAATATCTGGTTTCTTAACCTCTCTCTCAATGTCTTTCTCTGTATCTACATTTAGCTAGACCTTTCTTTTATGTTTCCGTATAGACATCTAGCTAGATGAGGCACGACAGCTTTAAACGCTTGGCATCACCATTGCTAACAACCCATGGGGCAGAAAATGCTTACTGTATTTAAATATGACAATGTCAAAGTCCCTTCCATTCTCAGCTACAAAAGAGCTGTGACCTCTTGTTGGCAGAGAGAGACTTAGGAAGTCACCTTGTGAAACACTGTCGTGGCAGGACAGCTGTAACCCATGCTCCCCTGGGTTTGCCTGAGGTTCAGAGTGGCCAAGAAGCTCTTATTCGGCACCATGAACATTCTGGATGCTATCCTGAGCATCCTCCACCCTGATACCATATTGCTGTGGGTGTGGATTCAACGCTGATTCTGTAGATCTGGGCTCAAAGTGAGTGGAGCTGACGCTTCCACTGGCTGTAACAGCTCTGAGGACAGGCATAATAAAAACTACTACAGTGGCAAATGTTTACTTCACACCTGGGGCTGGCTTGCTGTCACTTCCTCCCAGGTCTTTAAACCCAGGATTTTCTGATTCCAGGACCATAATTCTTTCATCATGTTCTCTAGGAAGAGGGTGCTGGCCTGCACATACCACCTTCACTGCTGAGCCAGTCCGTCTCTCCACAGCCATTGGATATGGAGGCAAAATAGCAACTCCTACAACAGCAGCTATGTCCTGAGGCTCTCTGCACGTCAGCACAATGCTGTCTGACCTGCACCATTTCCATCTGATCCTCACAGCATCTCCATGAGGAAGCTGCTGTTATACCCGATTAACAGATGAAGACATTCAAGCTCATGGAGTTTAGGTCGCTTATTCAAAGTCCTCCCAAAACTAGTAAATAGCATTTAGATTTGAACCTGGGATTTTTTTTTTACATTTATTTATTATCCCATTCACCTCCTAAAAGGATTAGAGGCTAGCATTGTCAGCAGTGATGCATCACAGAAGTTACTTTTATAAGAACTGATTCTAATGGAAAGTGAGGTGGCGAGGGAGGATTCAGGACAGGCTCAAGTGAATTCTTTTACTATAGGAATCTACACTTCTAGACAGGTCTATGTCAAGGAATACTTTTATTTAGGTTATTAACTGTAAATTAAGGTAATATTTTCCTTGGCTGCCCAAGCTTGGAATCATGAACTACTCCTCCCATTCCCACACTTCTCCGATCAATTAGAACTTACTCTCCTCAAATCTGGCCCTCTTCTCTGCTCCTATCGCTGCTCCCACAGTTCAGGCCCACATCATCTCTTTCTGAGTATCTTAGTAGTTTCCAAACACATCCTCCCTCTGTTCCTTTTTCCTCTACACTGTCACCAGAATCTTGTTGCTTTTTACCTCCTAAATAATCTTCCTTTCCATTGCTTCTGTTTCAGCTCAGATCCTATCATTTCTTGCCTGGTGATCTAACCTGTCTCTACCTCTTGGCCTTGCTCCACTTAAACCCAACCTCCATGCACCAATTGAAAACATCAACTCTTGGCTTAAGTGACTTACTGGCCTTTTCTACAATAAATGACACTGTCAACAACATGAAAATGCAACCCACAAAATGGAAGAAAATAGTTGCAAATCATGCATCTTATAAGCAATTAAGATCCGGAACATATAAGGAGCTCCTAAGACTTAACAACAACAAAGCAAACAACCCAATTTTATTTCTTTTCTGTTTTTCTTTTTCTTTTACAAACCCTTGTGTCAAGGGCTTACTTTCAATAGATGGCAGCGAGGGAGCTGCTCTGCTGCATATGAAACCCCGACCCAGAAGCAGGTTGTCTACAAATGGTTTGGCGCCAGGTTCCCCACGAACATGCATTGCGTGATGGACAAGGGCAAACAACCCAATTTTAAAATAGACAAAGGACTTAAATAGACATTTCTTCTAAGAAGATACACAAATGCCCAATAAATACATGGAAAAAAATGCTCAACATCAACTACTCACTAGAGAAATGCAAATTCAAGCCACAGTGAGACACCACTGCACACCTATTAGGATGGCTACTTTTTTTTTTTTTTTGAGATGCACTCTCCCTCTGTTGCCCAGGCTGGAGTGCAGTGGCACAATCTTGGCTCACTGCAACTTCCCTCTCCCAGGTTTAAGCAATTCTCCTGTCTCAGCCTCCTGAGTAGCTGGGACTACAGGCATATGCCACCATGCCTGGCTACTTTTTGTATTTTTAGTAGAGATGGAGTTTCACCATATTGGTTAAGCTGGTCTCGAACTTCCGACCTCAGGTGATCCACCCACCTCAGCCTCCCAAAGTGTTGGGATTACAGGCGTGAGCCACCGTGCCCAGCTCAGGATGTCTACTATTAACCCCAGAAAATAACAAGTGTTGGAAAAGATATGGAGAAATTGGAACTCTTGTGCAAAGCTTGCAGGAATGTAAAATGGCACAGCTGCTGTGTAGAACAGATTGACTGTTCCTCAAAAAGTTAAATTAGAATTACCATGTGATCTATCAATCTACTTCTGGGTATATACCACAAAAACTTGAAAGCAGAGACTCAAGGAGATACTTATACACCAATGTTCATAGCAGCACTATTCACATTAGCAAAGAGTGGAAGCAACCCAAATGTATACCAACAGATTAATGCATTAACAAAATGTAGTGCATATATAATGG
This sequence comes from Cacajao melanocephalus, assembly GCA_963573385.1. Lineage (NCBI taxonomy): Eukaryota > Metazoa > Chordata > Mammalia > Primates > Pitheciidae > Cacajao > Cacajao melanocephalus. Next base: position 16,537 of record CAUYLG010079201.1, on the reverse strand, counting down.
AATATTACTTGGCCTTAAAAAGAATTAAATTGTGACACATGCTACAAATGAACGAACCTCAAAACATTCAATAAGTGAATTAAGCCAGACACCAAAGGACAAATATATGATTCCAGTGAGAAGTTCCTAGAGTAGGTCAGGCATGGTGGCTCATGCCTGTAATCTCAGCACTTTGGGAGGCCAAGACGAAAGGATCACTTGAGGTCAGGAGTTCAAGACCAGCCTGGCCAACATGGTGAAACCCTGTCTCTTCTAAAAATACAAAATTAGCCAGGTGTGGTGGTGCATGCCTGTAATCCCAGCTACTCCAGAGGCTGAGGTAGGTGAATCACTTGAACTCGGAAGGTAGAGGTTGTGGTGACCTGAGATCACACCATTATACTCCAGCCTGGGCAACAAGAGCAAAACTCTATCTCAAAAAAAAAAGAAGAGTAGGCAAATTTATAGAGACAGAAAGTAAAATAGTGGTTCCCAGAGGCTGAGGAGAGAGAAGAGTGGGATGTCATATTTAATAATGAGCTCCTGTTTGGGATGATGAAAAAGTTATGGAAGTGGATAGTGGTGATGGTTGTATAACATTGTGAATGTACTCAATGCCAATGAACTGCATACTTAAAAATAGTTAAAATGGTAAATTATATGTTATGTATATTTTAACCACATATTGACTGTTAGCAGTATAAAATCCAGGCTGCTTAGATTGGCCAAGAAGGCCTTTCATGATCTCGCCTCTAGAGGCCAATACCTTTAGCTTCATCTCCTGTGTTTCTCTATGTGGCCCTTTACGGGCCAGCTGTGAAAAGGCTCTTGAACCATCTTCCTTTCACCATGGGGTTCCATGCCTCATCCTTCCTTCAAATCTCAGTTCGGACTTGCTCCTCCAGGAAGACGCCCAGCTTGACTCCTTATGCTAAACTCAGTACATTGCCTCCGTGCTTTCCATATCACTTAGACAAACTCCTACTCATTCCTGAAGATGGAATTTTGTTGTAGTGCCTTGTCCCTGTGAAGCCCTCCTTTGTTTGCTCAGGCAGGGTTGCTTCTTCCAGCCTCACGGTCCTGGATCTCTCAATGTTCTTTTCCCTTTGTGTGGCAGTTGTTATTTCACTCTGTCTCTCATTAGCTGCAGAGTTTCTCAAGGGAGATCACAGCACATCTGCATGCAGCAGTATAACAGAGTAAGAGGCCCACTCAATACCTTGCTGGATGAATGAATAGCTATGAATGGTCTACTGCTTTTAAATTTGGAGATGGGAAGAAGAGGCCTTCATTCTCTAGAGAAACAGAAGCAGAATTACTATATTTGTCTCACCAGAGCCATAGAGATCTTATTTCCAACCTATAAGAAAGTAAAGTCTTGGTTGGTTGTAGTGGTGCATACCTGTAGTCCTAGTGTTTTGGGAGGCCAAGGCGGGAGAATCTCTTGAACTCAGGAATTCAAGACTGCAGTGAGCTATGATTGTGCCACTGTACTCCAGCTTGGGCTGGACAAAGAGACCTTTAAGAGACCATGTCTCTTAAAAAAAAATAAAACTCTTGAGGACATCCATACTTTGATTTCATTTTTATCGATTGGTTATCTTTTAGCTTTCAGGATATACCATGAGCACCATAATCAGTTGTCATTACTTCTATCAATAGCTTTCAGAAGAAGAAAAATACTAGAAAAAACAGAGAAATACACTTTTAATAACTTCCTGAAAAACATATGTTTTTAGAGAGAAATATTTCACTTGAACTATGGAACATACCCATATCCAGTGCTTTTTCTTCACATTTTTATTGCCTTGTATTACCCAACCTCTACCTTCTCAACATAAATCTTTATATCATCACTCACTCCTGTTTTCAGTTGTTCTTACCATCATCGAATGTTTACCTTCAGCCAAGGTCATTCTTAAACACAAACTTCCAGTAAAGTCTAATATAGAAAGTAAGAATATTAAGTATAAATTTTGAATACTTGTTATTCCAGGCTCTGCCATCAGTGTACTACTTTTGCCACCTGCATTTGTTTGCTAAAATGGCTATAACAAAGCACCAGGAACACAGTAGCTTAAACTACAGACATTTATTGTCTTAAAGTTCTGGAAGCTAGAAGGCCAAGATCAAATTGTTGGTCTGGTTGGTATGGGTCCTTCCAAGGACTGGAAAGAAGAATGTGTACCTTGCCTCTCCGCTTGCTTCTAGTGGTTGGCTGATCATCTCTGGTGTTCCTTGGCTTGCAGAAATATCACTCTGACCTTTGCCTTAATCTTCACATGGTGTTCTCCTTACATGCTTCTCTGACTCCAAATTTTCCCCTTTTATAAGGTCACCAGTTGTACCAGAGTAGGGTGGACACGCTTTTCCAGTTTGGCCTTATCTTAATGAGCTACATTTGCAAAGGCCATATATCCAAAAAATGTCACATCCTGAGGTATTGGAAGTTAGGACTTCAACATATGAATTTTGCAGGGGCCACGATTCCACCATTCCACCTGTATCACTGCCTCATTTCACTTTTATTTTATTTCTTGTTTTGAGACCGAGTCTCACTCTGTCGCCCAGGCTGGAGTGCAATGGCGCCAATCTCGGCTCACTGCAACCTGCACCTCCCGAGTTCAAGCGATTCTCCTGCCTCAGCCTCACGAGTAGCCAGGATTATAGGCGCATGACACTACACCCGGCTAATTGATTTTGTATTTTTAGTAGAGATGGGGTTTCACTATGTTGGCTAGGCTGGTTTCAAACTCTTGACCTTGTGATCCGCCCACCTCGGCTTCCCAAAGTGCTGGGATTACAGGCGTGAGACACCGTGCCTGGCCCTCATTTCACTTTTCCAACAGTCCATTGAGAAATCAGTTGTTATCCCCATTTCACAAAGGGTGAAATTGAGGCTCAGTGAGGCTAAGTAATTAACTCAAACTAGAACAATCAGTGAGTGACAAAGCTGGAATTCAAAACATGGTCTATCTGATTCCCAATCCCAGACTCTTCTCATTATATGAGCAGAACACCTTTATTTACAGTCTCTGTCTTATTTCTTCTAGGCTTAGTAAATATCTGTCAACAGATAGATTCTGGGTCCTTTCACTGTTACAGAATGATTTAGTTCCATTTCAAAATATTTACTGAGTGTCTGCTACTGTAAGTATTTCAGGCACTGGGGTTCAAAGATGACATGGACCAGGCTTCAAGGTACTTACAATTTTATGGAAGAGACGGATATATAAGCAAGTCACTGTTTCATAAGGAAGCATTAAGTAAGTGTTAGGTAGAGATTCAAGCCACTCTGCTGTGGAGGGATTAATACAAATCATTGGGATTCAGCCAATAATTTTTATAAAGCCAATTCTTTTCTTTACCCCAGCTACCAAAGTCAGTCTGCTGGATAAAATATTTCCAAAGACAGTACTTCTTCAAAGCAGTGCTATATACAGTCTCACGCCTTTGAAGTTTTCCAATAAACTAGCTATGATAGAACTGACATAACTACATGGCCCTCTCAAAATTGCACACACCAATGCACCAGAGACTTGTAACCAACAGTGATAGAATTCCTTGGGGGCTTCAAAGAAAAATCTTGGAGACATGAAGCTATCTGTTTAAAAAATATTCACAGGATCAGACCGGGTGCAGTGGCTCATGCCTGTAATCCTAGCTCTTTGGGAGGCCAAGGCGGGCGAATCACTTGAGGTCAGGAGGTCGAGACCATCCTGGCTAACACAGTGAAACCCCATCTCTACTAAAAATACAAAAAATTAGCTGGGCATGGTGGCAGGTGCCTGTAATCCCAGCTACTCAGGAGGCTGAGGCAGGAGAATCACTTTAACCTGGGAGGTAGAGGTTGCAGTGAGCCAAGATTGCACCACTGCACTCCAGCCTGGGTAACAGAGCAAGACTCCATCTCAAAAACAAAAAAAATTATGGGATCAGATCATTTAGATTCCAAAACTTCCAGAGAGAGCAGGCATGAGAATCAGAGGAAGCGCAAAGAAGAGAGGGCACTTCATTCTTAAAAAGGGGCTATGATACTTTTCACTCTGGTTTTAACTAAATGTGGCAGAAAAAGGCTGGTTAGTATTTCAGTTTCTATCTCAAAAATAGAAGCACAAGTATCTTCAAGTTCTCTAAATCCTCCTTGACAATTCTATTTGCAAGAGTTCACTCATGCATTCAGACAACAAACATTCGTTAAATGCCTATTATATGTGAAGCACTGGGCATATAGAGAAGCGTTTGGAGAGCTCAGACTGCTGGCGATGGAGATGACAATGTCAGTGTCAACAACAGCAAACAGATGATTAAAATGCCAGCACCTGCATGATAAAGCCTGTCGTTTGTTGTTTCCGTGTCTGATGTGGCTATGACTACTATTCTGTGTGAGGCTGATGCAATCATATCAGAAATAAAGGCTCACTCAGGTCTTTATGAATGAGTGGTAGCTATAAAGTACTCAGTGAGACTAAGCCTTGTGGTGGAGACAAGCTGCTATGTCAGTATGGGAGAAAACTAGGAAAGGAATGAGGAAAAAAAAATCTTTCTCCCAACAGAAAAATCTCAATACTAATACTCATGTTCTTGGAGTAATCTGACACTTATGGTAATATGAGATATAAGGTTTTTCTAGATTTGGTTATGTGGCTAACAGATGTATTAGTTAAGATGCTTTTGTTGTTGTCTTTCACTATGTAGTGCAGGCTGGAGTGCAGTGGCACAAACACAGCTCACTGCAGCCTTGACCTCCCAGACTCAGCTAATCCTCCCACCTCAACCTCCCAACTGGCTGGGACTACTGGCACATACCACCGTGCCTGGCTAATTTTTATATATTTTGTAGAGACAGGGTTTTACTATGTTGCCCAGGCTGGTCTTGAACTCCTGAGCTCAAGTTGCCCAGGCTGGTCTCGAACTCCTGAGCTCAAGTGATCCACCTACCTCAGCCTCCCCAAATGCTGGGACTACAGGTGTGAGCTGCCTTGCCTGGCTAGTTAAGATGTTTTTGACTGTAAGAACAGAAAATGCACCAGAAGTGGCTTGGACAATAAGGGTACTTATTATCTCATGGAATGATAAAGTCTTGAAGTCAGGTGATTTAGAGTTTTAAATTCAGCTCAGAGTTCACTGGGGATCCAGATTCTTTCCATCTGTGATGGTTAATTTTTTGTGTCAACCTGACTGGGTAAAGGATACCTAGGTAGGTGACTAAACATTATTTTTGGGTGTGTTTACAAGGGTGTTTCTGGAAGAGATCAGCATTTGAATTAGTGCACAAAGTGAAGAAGACTTCCCCTCACCAATGTGGGTAGGTATCATCCAATCCACTGAGTGCCTGCTGAATAGAAAAGAGTAAATTCTCTCCCTGTCTGTTTCTTTTTGAGACAGAGTCTCACTGTGTCACCCAGGCTGGAGTGCAATGGTATGATCTTGGCTCACTGCAGCCTCCACTCCCTGGGTTCAAGCAATTCTCCTGCCCCAGCCTCCCAAGTAGCTGGGATTACAGGTGTGTGCCAGCATGCCTGGCTAATTTTCATATTTTGGTATTTTTATTCGTAGTGATGATGTTTTACCATGTTGGCCAGGCTGGTCTTGAACTCCTGACCTCAAATGATCTGCCCACCTTGGCCTCCCAAAGTGCTGGGATTACAAGTGTGAGCTACTGTGCCAGGCCTCTCCCTGCCTTCTTGATCTGAGACATCCATTTTCTCCTACCCTTGGACTTTACAGCTCTTAGTTTTGGGGCCTTCTGACTCTGGGACATACACTAGCTCCCCCCTTGCCCCCACTGTCTCTCCCCCGGCCCCACTCCCGGTTCTCAGGCTTTTGGCCTTGGAGTGGGAGTTACATCACCAGGAGTCACTTTCCTGGCCCTCCAGCTTGCTGTTGGTAGATCTTGGAACTTCCAGGCCTCCATAATTGTGTGAGCCAAGTTTCATAATAAGTCTCCTCTTACATTTCTCTCTATATGCTACTGGTTCTGTTTCTCTGGATAACCTAATAAACCATATTTCTATTACACCATCCTCACTGTGTTGGCTTTTGGCTCCAGGCATATTCCGTCATGGTTTCAAGGTGGCCACAGCAGCCCTACGCATCATATCCACACAAAACTACCCAATGGCCTAAGAAGAAACGTCTTTCTTTATATTCCTTTTGAACAGCAAAGAGAACTTTCCAGAAGCTCCCCCTGCAGAGTCCTCTATGCAAACACTAATGAATCCATGATCTTGCTGAGAAGACTTGCTCTGCATCCCACTTGCTTACACCATCAATCATGCCTTACTCATGGAGCCTCAGGGCTACATGGTGCCAAGCCCGGGCACTCACCTGCGTACCTGCCCCAGGCCTGTGGGTTGCAGTGTCACATGAGCTAAGGCCCTGGGCTCAGGGAGCTTACATCCTAGCTGGCAGCAACACTGCAGAGAAGCTAAATAGCTCACCCCAGCCTCCACTCGTGGCCCATCAGGAAGCAGTAAGGGTGAGGCGTGCAGCCATGGGGGCTGGTGAGGCCAGAGCACCCCCATTTCCAGGTGGGAACAAAGTCATCCTAGGACATGTAGCTCCAGAATAAGGCTCTTTCCACCAGAGGTGTTCAAGCCATTTTGCCTCAGAGCTCATTTTGCAGCAGCAAACCCCAGGCCAGAGCCCTGACCTCAGCTGTACCATGTTCTGTGTGCAGGGAAGCCTGTGAACTTTGACAGCTATGGGACATACATTGTCCCTGCTGTGATCCTGAAGACCTTCCTGTGAGAGCTGCCCCAACAGCTGCTCACCTTTGAGGGCTGCAGACTTCCCTCTACAGAAGTCCCCTGGCTAACGTCTTGTCAAAACAAGAAGTATGATTGGCCAGAATTGTGGGTCACGTGCTTATTCCTAAACCAATGACTGGAAAGGAAATGGAATTACCATGATTTGTCCAACCGCTGAGATTGAACCCCTGTGGCTGGGGAGGAGGCCAGCCTCTTCTGAAGAATATGGCTATCTGATTTCTGAACAAATGGGAATACCTATAACAAGAAGACGGGGCAGTAGTTGGTGGTAGAGGGAATGGGTATAAAGTGGGCAACCAGAGGGTCTGCCACAGCAGAGGTCCAAGGCGGAAGCACTTCCATGCAAAGAACAACTCCAGCTATGGGATCCTTCTCTGATGACCACTGGGCTTGACCTTGCTTCACAGATGAGCTTCTCTTACAGGAATGAGTTTTGCTGATCTTTACGATAGCTGCTGAGGACACCCTGTGCTGTATATTCTGCTGGTTCATATTACGCCACCTTGACCTGAAGCCAAATTATGCATAAGAGTTCTAAAATGGTTTATGGCTAGGCAGGCAAGCTGATGTCATTTGTCAAATGTGGCACTCTAGAATTATCCTACCAGTGTAAAACCGTAGAAAGGCTTTACCGCAGAATATTTATAGGAAAAATGTGCTTTTGCAACAAGAATGTGAATCACCCTACAACTTACTCCATGTGGAATAAGGAAATAAGGAACCCAACCTGTTGGGTAATGGTGAGGGGAGTAAGGAAATGGTCACCAGTGAAGATGTCTTTCAGGTTTAACGTCAGTGAACAAGAAAATTCGGGTGGTGCTTCTTAAGTTGGTCCTTCCTTGTAAAAAGGAAATTATGAGCTTCTTTGAAATGGAGAAGTTTGCTTTCCCATATGCAAACTACTCAGAAGTAGGTGGGATCATATAAATATGCTTTAAGAAAATATTTCCAGGATACCTAACGTGGTGCTTTATATGTAGTACTGTACAGCCCTCCTTTGATTAATTCACTGTAGTGAGATTCCTTCAAGAATTTATCAAAACAAGAAGATTCTCAAGTATTGCATACTTGGCAATATTATTAGCACTAAATCTTTCTTTGCAGATACAAAAGCTATCTCCCAGATTTATATCAGTGGTTTTCAGCTGCAGCTGCACATTGAATCACCTGCAGGGCTTTAAATAACCCATGCTTCCTCCTGTTCCCAGAGTTTCTGATTTGGTATAGGGTGAAGCCTGGGTATTGAAATGTTTTAAGGGTGATTCAACCGTGGTTGAATGCCTGCATCAGAATCACCTGGAGGGCTTATTACTATACAGATTACTGGGCCTAAGAGGTAATAGGTTTGGGATGGGGTCTAAGAATTTGCACCTTTTAACAAATTCCCAAAAGACGTTGATGCTGCTGGTTAGGGAACTACACTTTGAGAACCACTGCTCTACAGTGGGGTTCAGCAAACTATAGGTTGTTGGTCCAATCTTTCTAGAGGCTTGTTTTTGTATAGTCCATGAGCTCAGAATGGTTTACATTTAAAAGAAGGTCAACAAGGTAAAGGTGTAAAGAAGCAAAACCAAAAAAACAATAGCAAAAACAAAGGAGAATGTGCAACAGATACCCTGCAGCCCGCAAAGCCTAACATATCTACTATCTGGGCTTCTACAATAAATGTTTGGGGAGCCCTGCTCTGAAGAATCATGGATTCTGATGGGAAAAAAGTAAGATTCCTAAGGAGAAGGGAAAAGCTTTGGTGGGAAAATTTATTTTGGTAGGCATGGGAGAAACTCTAAACGCAGTTGAGAGATTTTTAACGCCCTACGATGTGGCAGGGCAGCCGCGTCACTTCATTTAATCTTGACGATGATACAGTTAGTATTGCTCCCTCTTCTATAGATCAGAAAACGGAGGCTCAAGAGGTATTAACTTGCCAGTATACCCAGTTACTAAAGTCACAAAACTGTTGAGGTCGGAGAAAAGGGGCATGACTCTGCAGGTGGGGTTCGGACACCAGACCAAATTGAGGACTAGCTCAGGGAAAGGGTAGAAGCAGCTTTCCACAGGACATGCCTGCCAGTGTGCCATGTCAGTTTATCATTGCCAGGCAACACCCCGAAGTTACCTCCCCTTTCCACGGCAACAACCTCGCCACCTCAAAGTTACTACCCTTTCCTAAAAGTTACCATGCTTTTTTCCTAAAGGTTTCTGCATAATCTACCCCTTAATTGGCATGTAATTAAAAGTGGGTATAAATATAGCTACAGAACGGCCTCTGAGCTGCTCCTCTCCACACACTGTCTGTGGGATAGCCGGCTCTGCAGGAGCGATCATGGAGCTGTAATACTGTCACCTCCATAAAGCTGTTTGGTTCTACCACTGGCTCGCTCTTAAAAGAGGGGAGCAACACCACCTCCTTTCTGAGAGTGGAGGGTGGGAGGAGGGAGAGGATCAGAAAAATAACTAATGGATACTAGGCTTAATACCTGAGCGATGAAATAATCTGCACAACAAACCCCCATGACACAAGTTTATCTATGTAACAAACCTGCATTTGTACTCCTGAACTCAAAATAAAAGTTAGAACACAATTCTTTCCTGAGCAAGGCCAAGAACCCTTTAGGGCTAAGCTCCAATTTGGGGCTCACCTGCCTTACGTTACTACGACAAAACTTTCTACCAACCTCACTATGTCCTAGAAAAAGCTTCCGTACAGAAGTGGTCATAACTCCCAGAGTGAGTCTACAAATACAATAAGCATCTAAAAACATTTTCCCCCAGTGGTTCAATTCAATTTATTATTGACTGTATTTCAGGCACTGTGCTAGGCACTTGTGCCACAAAAATATGTGAAATATTGTTCTGACCTTCAAGGAACTTACAGGATAGTGACAGAAACAGACATGGGAAGATGCTCATCAGAGTCAAGTGGGGCTCAGAGGAGGGCATCAAGGTAGGCGAGGCTTCACAGAGCAGAGGGCCCTTGTTGGATGCTGATTCTGCAGTTGGACAAGGCTTGGTCCTGCAGAGCAAACAACACTGATGCTTCAATAGAGGCAAGTCCCAGATGGAAGGATGTACCAGCTCGAAGAGTCTCTCAGGATTCCCATAGGACGTAGAGAGTTCAACCTCACCTTGGCCTCTGGCTGAACAAATAAGAGACTGGGAGATAGCAGAGAAGAGGCCCCTGCCCCACCAGCGCTTAGTGTGTGAAGTCAGTGTTGGTACAATTTCAGTGAAACGAGAAACTTTCCATTTGAGTTCATGGTTTTACATGATCATTTCCAAGCAAAGTTATTAAAAGAAAGCTTTATTTAAGTTAATGCTTAGTCGGCTGATGGACAGGGAGAGTTGTAAGAGAGCATGTGATAATGATACAAGGGTTGGGTCTCACACTGCCACTTTTGGGCAGAACAAACTGAAACCACCAATTTTATAGATGTGTGATTCGCCACGCCAAGTTGAGGAAGCAGGCAGGATTCTGCATCATTCACTGATGTTAGTTCAAGAGACTAATATTTTCACTTCTCATCTGAGTTCATTTTTAAGGGTCAAGTTTCAGATAAAATTATTAGACAAGAAATACAATTCAGATTGCCCAGGGCTATGTGCTGAGGCTACAGAGGTGAGTTAAACAGAGGCTTGTGTGTAAGGAATTCACAGTTCTATTGGGGCCTGGGGGTAGGGGGAAGGAGGAGTGGGAGGCGGGTGAACAGACTAATTCATTACAATGCAGAAAATGCTGAGGTCAAGTCAGGACAGCACGAGAACCTAAGAGAGGCACCCTTCACCCTCCAAGGGACTTAAGAAAGGCTTCCTGGGGAGACTGCAGAGCAGAAAATTTGCTTCTGAAGTCTGATGGTGACACCTTTAGCTATTTCTTTGTGACAGGCTATTTTTTCTTTCTTACTATAAACCACACATCGAATCCATCAGGTTTAGCCTGACTTTTAATAATTTAGGTATCGTCCTAAGGAATTCTATCATCTATCACTGAAGTACACCTGCTCCTGGGGGAGTAAGTTGAGAGCAGTTGAAGGGTACAATATGACACCAGACCACAGAATCCAGAGGATGTTCCGGGAGACAATGCAACTAGAAAAAGCTAAATGTTTACATGGAAACATTCTAGAATCTGCCATTAAGTTCAGGCATTGCATTTTAAAATTTCATATGTCTTTAAAACATGGGAGAATAATATATGATAATTGTAGAAGATTTGGAAAATAAGTAAAAAGTACAAAAAAGAAAAAACTATTTATATTAGTACAACCCAAAGTTAATATTTTACTATTTTGGCATATTTCCTTCTAAATTTTTTCTATGTCTATATAGATACATAGGTTTTTTTTTTTAACTTAAAAAATTTTAACAGAGATTAGAGTTTCACTATGTTGCCTAGGCTGGTCTTGAACTCCTGGCTCAAGCAATCCTCCTGCCTCAGCCTCCCAAAGTGCTAGGATTATAGGGATGAGCCACCGTGCCTGGTGATACATAGATTTTAAGTAATTGAAATTGTACTGCATATATAGCTATGTATAGTTTTTAATTTAGCATTAACTCATACAAATTTTTTCATGATTTCACAATTCCATCAATGTTTCTTCCACTAAGGTCAGGGTGGTGGCTCACGCCTGTAATCCCAGCACTTTGGAAGGCTGAGGCAGGCGGATCACTTGAGGCCAGGAGTTCATGACCAGCCTGGGCAACATGGCAAAACCCCATTTCTACAAAAATACAAAAAATTAGCCAGCCAAGGTGGTGCATGCCTGTAATCCCAGCTATGCTGGAGGCTGAGGTGAGAGGATTGCTTGAGCCCGAGAGGCGGAGGTTGCGGTAAGAACAGATTGTATCACTACATTCCATCCTGGGGGATAAAACCTGACCTTGTCTCAGAAAAATAAAAAAATTTCTTCCACTATACATTTTAATTATTTGAACCTTTCACTTTCTCTTTAGAGATCTATTTTTCTTCCCAGTTTTTGGCCATTGTAATAATACATCTATTTTTCTCCCTAGTTTTTCACCATTGTAAATAATAATATAAATATAATCTTTCCCTGTTTGACTGGGAACTTTAAAGATTTTTGGCACATATTACCAAAATGCTTTCCAGAAAATCTGTTCCCTTGCCAGTGTTAAGTATTATTATTTTTGAAATATGTAGTAAAGTGATAGAGCAAACAGAATATCTTACTCTAATTTCCATTTCTGCATTGCTATTAATACTGACTACTTAAACAGGTTTTAAATGGCTATTGTTATTTTTTCTTCTTAAAATTGTCAGTGCCCTTTGCCAATCTTTCTATTGAGGAAATAATTCTCTTTCTGATTATATGAGTGGTTTATAAATGAAGGCTATTAATAAGAATATATTCTTACTTTTTGTTTGCCTTTAGTTTTTTTTACATGAAGAGGAATTTAACTTTTATGTGCCAAAATCGTTTTTCTTAATATTTTAATGGTTCTATTTCTTTCTCAAATATGATAAAGATAAATGTTCATCTAAGTTTTATTTTAGTTTTAAAAATTATTGTTGTATTTTCCACGATTACTTCTTAAATCCCTCTGGAATTTATTTTGGTTTATGGTGTGAAGTAGAATCATACACATATCATTGAGAGAAGCTCCCAAACTAAGGTAACATTCCACTACTGGAAAGTGTGTTTCATTCTCCGTAAGAATTAGCAGGGCCAAACGTATCTCAAGAAGCTTTTCATCTACTTGAGACGACTCAGATCGGGCTAAAATGTCATGTTCCTTTGCATTGCACTATAATTATATTGAGACCAGGAGATAAAACTAGTTTTACTGATCTATAAAAGCAAATCCATTATTATTCAAATTTAAATTGTCTACTAGACAAACTCTTTCAAAATCGGAAACACATGGGAGAAAATAATACAAGTGTCCTAGATACTCATTCATATAATGCATTTTTTAATTTTAATTTTTATTTTTTGAGAAGGAGTTTTGCTCTTGTTGCCCAGGCTGGAGTGCAATGGCACGATCTCAGCTCACTGCAACCTCTGCCTCCTGGGTTCAAGTAATTCTCCTGCCTCAGCCTCCTGAGTAGCTGGTATTACAGGCATATATCACCACATCCAGCTAATTTTTGTATTTTTAGTAGAGACAGGGTTTCTCCATGTTGGCCTGGCTGGTCTCAAACTCCTGACCTCAGGTGATCTGCCCACCTTGGCCTCTCAAAGTGCTGGGATCACAGGTGTGAGCCACGGTGCCCAGCCTGATGCATATTTATTGAGTGCCTATGTCTACAAGAAACTGTTCTAGATTGTGAAATTACTGGAATCACAATCTCTGCATTTGAGGACACGGCACCACCATGTCTTATACTGTGAAATAGAGAAACGTTGTCAATTTAATATGTTTCATATGTTTGTAAGAAGCGATTCTTTTAAAAGATAGCTGATTCAAAAATGCCTTAATATGGGACATAGCTATGTTATGAGGGAATGCAATGACAGAAATTTCTGGCGAACTCTCAGGACTACTTGAAAGGGAGAGAAGAATGATGTTTTGTCGTGGCTTATCCAAGAATGACACGAGTTTTTGGTATTACAGTCATTAGAAAGTTATACTATATAGCGCATTGGCAGTAATGTCCCAAACTTCAAAAATTTTACAAAATGATCACATTCCCTTTGGTATTACCCACCTATGCTTCTCAGTAGTCTAGGTTCTTTTTCTGAGATTAGAACACATTATCTTGACCCACTCTGTAACTGTCTTTATTGAATTATGCCTGAGGTTTATGCCGTTGGCATTTACTAAGGGATATTACATAGCCTTATGAATTCTGAAGTTCATTGCTTCATTTGTCATAGAAATAAGTACATTGTCTAACATATCAGCTGCTGTCCCTCCTGTGACAGTCTAGCAAAAAACGTTTTCCTTTTCTTCTTTCCTTCCTCCCTTCCATCCTTCCTTTCTCCCTCCTTTTCTTCTTTCTTTCCTTCCTTCTTCCCTTTCTTCTTTGCTTTTTTCCTTCCCCTCTTCCTTTTCTTCCTCTTTTTTTAAACTTCTGATGCCATATATATATATATATATGTGTATATATATATACATATATATATATATACACACACATACTTTTTTTTTAGACAAAATCTCACTCTGTAGCCAGGCTGGAGTGCAGTGGCACGATCTCAGCTCACTGCAATCTCCCCCTCCTGGGTTCAAGCAATTCTCCTGCCTCAGTCTCTTGAGTAGCTGGGACTACAGGCGTGTGCCATCACACCCAGCTAATTTTTGTATTTTTAGTAGAGATGGAGTTTCACCATGTTGGCCAGGATGGTCTTCGATCTCCTGACCTCGTGATCTGCCCACCTCTGCCTCTCAAAGCTCTGGGATTACAGGCATGAGCCACTGTGCCCGGCCACCAGTAAATGTGTATTAAATTTTAATGACATTAACTACGCAGAACCATGCCCCTTCCTCCATCTTGATGTCCTATTTTCTCTTATCATTCCTTAGGTCTAATTTATTTTCACTTGTGTTATTTCCTAATTTTATTTTTTTATAATCGGTCATTTGCTTTGATTCAATTTTTGCCAAACAATATTCTAATAAATTATTACTTCCTAGGTATCTTGGTATCAGGAAGAACAGCAATAGCAGAAAATGTTTCATCTTGCATGCCAGCACAGATCAATGGCAATGGATGTCTGAATCATTGTGTTAACAAGGAAAGGAGTGCTACGCTTAACTAGCAATTTCTGCCCTGAGCATGGTAGGAGAAATTATTGGCACTTCTGCCAGATATTTGATATCTATTTCTTAAATAGAATACATAAATATTTTAAGAACAAGAAAAGCATAAACAAATTAAATTACTTTCTGACTTCTATACCAGTGACTTGTGAGTTTCATTCACTCACATCCATTCCCCAAAGCATGGATATACCTATGTGAAATGAAAAACCTGAGTTTTTACACCTCACATCAAAATGATATCTTTTTCTTAAATGTTACTAGCCCCGGCCTCAGGAGTAGGTAAAGTAGACTCTAGAAGGGGAGATTTAAGGAGCCTGGTTGCAAAATCTCACACTATCTATTAAAGATAGGAAAGTTTGCAATTAGACCTCCTTTTCTTTAGATTTTAAAAGCTAGCTCTTCATGAATCCTTTACTAAAAGAAACAGTCCTAGAGAGGTAATAATTTAGCTCTTATTGGCTAATTGGTTGACTAGTAGTTAAAAAGAGGATGGGAGAGTGGAGATAGGGAATAGAATGAGGATATGAACAGTCCCAAAGAGGGATGGCAGAGCTAGATTTTGCTTATTTCACAATCTTGTCTGGACTTTAAGCAACGAGTAAACTTATAAATGCATCACTGTTGGCCATAAATCCTCAGGCATGCAGCAGTTCTCTAACAGAGTGTCGAAAGGAACATGCAGGCAACCATTAATGACACAAAACACCTCATCATATGCAAATGGAGAATTCTTAACTTTTTGGTAAATAATTTGTTATTCAACTCCTCTCAAATCCAATACTCATGTTTCTGAGAGGAGCTTATTTTTTCAATAGGCAGATTAGGAAAAAAGGTACTCCCCCTTCATCCGCTCATTCATTGCATTCTGTGAATAAATAAATGCTGCTTCTGTGCTAACAGGGGTCTAGCATGGTACAATGCTACCTAGGAGGCAAAAGTAATGGAAGACACAGTTCCTGCCTCTGCGGAGGTTATATCTGGGCTGGGAGATGAGTGATATGTACTTGAAACAACAGGTGAATAATATCAGCCTGGATAAAATCAAGCATGAAGGTATTTGGTTCAGACTGCAAACACTATTGAATTCAGAAACGAGAAAGATCATACAAGGAAAGAAATCAAAGAACAGTCACTTTGAAAGGGATTGCAAGAAGCCACTTTTCCTGTCTCAGGTGTCTGTGGTAAACTGTGGCTGTTATCACCCTGGGAAATCCCTGAAATCAAGACTGTGATATTCCACACCTGCCCTGGACAGCATTTCCACTCCAAGAACATCCTATTAACCACTTAGAAAAGGAAATCAACCATGGCCTCTTAAAACTTATTTTAGATCACTCACAGTTGAAAAAGTAAACAATTCCTATTCTTGGTGTATAAACTCTCTAAGGTGCTGAACTGTACCTTCACTATTTTGAAAAAATGTTAAGCATAAGGATATGGGTTATGGGCAAAGCATGTGCAGATAATCAATTCATAAAGCCATGTTCATTTTTGTTCAAATTTAGAAAACTACTGATACAATGCCATAGTCTAATATGCAGGCAACCATTAAAGACACAAATAAAACACCACATGACATGCAGATGGAGAATTCTTAATTTTTTTGTAAATAATTTGTTTACCATATATATTTGTTTACCAAATATGTATACATATATTTGAATGTATAGGCCAGTTGTTTGAAAGAATGTTCCTCCATTTGAGTTTTACCAGTTGTTTCTTCAAAATTAGTCATTAAAAAATATATATATATATATTTTATTGCACTTTAGGCTCTGGGGTACATGTGAAGAACATGCAGGATTGTTGCATAAGTACATAAATGGTAATGTGGTTTGCTGCCTCCATCCCCATCACCTATACCTGACATTTCTCCCCATGTTATCCCTCCCAACTCCCCACCCACCTCTGTCCCTCCTCTAGCCCCCCCAACAGACCCCAGTGTGTGATGCTCCCCTCCCTGTGTCCAGGTGCTCTTATTGTTCAATACCCGTCTATAAATGAGAACATGTGGTGTTTGATTTTCTGTTCTTGTGTCAGTTTGCTGAGAGTGATGGTTT